>JAODUE010017778.1:0-24960 GCA_027564755.1 Amblyopsis hoosieri
GCACAATGACACACCTGTAGTTCTTGTGTCTCATTTAGAGTAGAAATTCAAATAACACATTGCACACGTATTATGATAACCTTGTTTTTGGGGCTTTTTAAACTCAAATGTCTTGAACCCATTTCCCCCATTGAATATATTCTTTCCCGCTACGCACACACAGGGCGTGTGTGTGTGTGTAGCCTAATTAAAGCAAGGCAGCCGTACGTGTTAATGAGCTCCCTCATTAGGCAGTAGCTCTCTACCCGTTAGGGAGGGAGGCGGCGCTGAGCCGAGAAGGAGCGGCCATTTCTATGTTGCCTGCTTGGCTGGGAGCTGTCCCTCACTACCAAGAGATTAGCCAATGGAGAGCAGGCATGCGGGAGCTGGGTGACGTGTAGCTCCACACTGCAACTCCTCTTAAAGTAGGAGTTGCTCCTATATCATTATTACAGGGATGCTGGAATTGCCCTTGTGGTTGAAAGCATCATTACAAAAATACTAGTGTGTGTGCCCCTCCCACACCTGCGCGCATACATTGTTCTCTACCCCTCTACCCATACCATTCCCCTACAGCTGTTGTATATGTCAAATGTTCCTAACCTCAACAGTGAGCTGGGGAGGAAATGTGGGGGTCTGGAGCTGCACTGTTTGTACGGTTTGGTTTTATAAAGGTAACGTAAGTCATGCTGGAGAACGCTTGCTAACTTCAAACTCAAAGATTAAACACTTCTCCCTTCAATACCATAGGGTGCTCCCTCAGAAGCATTGCCCCACACATCTGGCTGCCTGCCTGATGGGTCTGGCTTCCCTGGCCCGGGCCATCAGCCTCTTTCCTCAGATGTCCCAGGTGTCACGTCTTAGCTCCTTCACTGAGTTGAACACGTTGTTGTTTACATGCACACACACATTGGACTGTGGTATAATATGTCAATATCCCAGTACAAACACTGGTAGAAGGTAAAACAGCATGAATGCACATGGAATTATACAATATACCCGTATTATTGTGAATATCCCAGTAGCCCATTTATTGACACTGAGATGAAGCGGTGACAGAAAGAGTTTTGGTTTGCTTTGTTTAGGCTGAACCCATTCTCTGGTAAGACAGGTGTGCATGTACATATTCATACAGTGATCAGGTCTGAGCTCTTGCTGGGTTCAAAGGTTGCTGCTGATGACTACAGAATCACAAGCCCTTTAACATTAACTAGTGCAGCTTTACTGAGATTCTGTTTTAATGAGCCATGACCTTGTGGGGTTTAATATGTTCTGTTATGATGCATCCAAGACTGAGCTTCTGCTACCAGCCTGGCTCCCAAATCATTCACACAATCCAGGCTAGAAGGCTAGAGTCTAACTTTAGCCTCTTGGCATGATGTGTATCTTTATTTCCAAGTATGTGCTCATGGTGTGACTGTTTTCTACCCTCCATCTCGTCTCCTCCCTGCCGTTGCACTGTGTGTGCCAAGTGACTCCCTGACACAAGCCAACCAGCACTGGCTTTAAAATGTTTAGGATTTAATTACCACTGGAAATAGCTCAGACAGCCATATGGCAAAAAACTTGAGACATATGTGCCGCCTACAATCCTGTGAAAGGCTGCCTCCCGTTCTCTGGCTGAGTCTGTTTTTCTGTCACAAGTCCTTTTTGCACTTTCACGAGGATACCAGACGAAGGGGGAAAAAATCTCCCCAAAAAGCAACATGAATGCCCTGCTCTCCTGGACCCCCCGCCTACTCAATTTGTCCCACTTCCCTGTTTCACACCTACCAAGATGGCTGATTAGAATTCTGCCTGGAAGTCACAGCCATCTGTCTCTGGTTCAAATATTAGCAGTTACAAAGCTCAAAATTGCGCTTTAATCTGCCAAATTGGCTCACTTTGCACATTAAGCATGAATGTGGAACATTTTAAAGCCTTTAAGCGATATTTGGTATACAAATGAAACTGTTGCATGTCTTTACGTAGTAATGTATGTATGTATATGTATTTCTCACACGCACGCGCGCGCACACACACACACACACACACACACACACAGTCTGACAGCACATTGCCAAATAATCATCCTCACTATTGACCCATTACATTGTCTTTCCTTTGATTCTTACAGATCGATGTGAGTCACCTAGAGCCAGAGATCACCATAGCAACAGACTGTAAGGTTGTGACATACAATAAAGGCCTGTGATTCTCACAGCTCTTCATATTAACTGTGGGTTCAGATCAGGTGAAAAGTGAACAGTGTCAGGTGTTCGGCTACCAACAAGATTATAGGTTATTCTGCCATTGATGTCAATAGATTAGTACCATACTTACAGTTAAACCTAATGTGCATTAGGTACTGTATATTTACTGTAGTTACAGTCATTGATCATGTGCAGAAATCCAAATGATTGGCTTGTCTCTTGATAATTAACATAAGATATGTTTCAAGTAGGCTAATCAGTTAAGATAAATGACTTAATTGGACTAATTTAACTCAAAGAGTCCTGTGGAAACTGGCAGTGCACATACACAGCCTTGTTTGTGCTTGTTTCCTAGTTTTGAGGCTAATGTGCTGAGCACTGGGCTTTATGCTTAAATAATCCTGACTCACATACATCTTCTCTCTGAGGTATCATCTACTGCCTAAATCTGTGTGATTACATTGTTTGCATGGTTGTCAAGGAAACTGCATGGTAGATTCTGTATGTTGCAGTGCAGGGAGTTGGCTCTACAGCAAACTGTACATGCATGGTTGCATTGGTTGACAGTCCCTGGTAGACAAATTATAGTACAGAAAGTAATTCATAAAATATTACATTCAAATTTGTTGTATTTTACCTTACTCTGAATTAGTTTAATAACTTGCCTACAGTTTGCTCATGTCTAATATCCAATATCAACTTCAATTTTTTAATTTGTATTTATTTGATCATTTTTAATTAAAGTGTTTCAGTACTTGGATTGGTCAGTAATAAATACCTAATTAAACATCATTGATACTGTATATTATAAATTGACACCATTGCCTTTTTTATTATTTGAAAATAAAATATTTTTTGGTTTTATCTTTAGTTTGGGGTCCCCTGCTGGAGCTACTGCCCCCGCGACCAGACTATGGATAAGGGGATGAAGATGAATGGATGGATGGTTTTATCTTGTAATGTTTAACTGATATAAATTACCATGTTTATTTAGATATCAGTAGGGTTTGGTAGGTTACTTGTATGTATCAAATGTAATCTGTTACAGTTACTAGTTACCAGACTAAAATTAAAACTATTAACATATTTTTGGGAATACCAAAATGTTGTAACATAATCACATTACTTTCAATTACTTTTAGATTGCTTCATGCCTAAAGGTTGTTCTTTGAATGCCATACAAAGCAATTTACTGCGTTGGCAGCGACAAATTTTTATCTTTTTGTTACCGTTTATGTTTCTCAGAGAATCAGATTGAAGTATGACTTTATTTCAATTATCGATTGGCATTAATGAAAGGTTAATAAGAGAACATCTTATTGTTCCATGCATTTAATTCTGCAAACTTCCCTTTTAAATTTGAAAGTAGTCATAGAAATAATTATCTCATTTAAAAAAAATACCTGTAGTCTGATTCTACAATTTTATTTGGTAATGTAATGGAATACAGTTACTGTTTTTTGTTATCAGTTACCTGTAACTGATTCAGTTCCATGTAACTTGTTGTATACATGTAATCAGATAACCCTGGATATCAGTATCTCTTCCTTCTTTTGACATAGTTCATATCCTGATGGCTCAACACCCAGCGCTCTGTATTCTGGCCCTGTTGTCTCCCCTAACTCTATGCTCCTCTGGAGAGACATGTTGTTGCTGGCTGTGTGTTGCGCTAGGCTCACACGGTCCCCTCTGTGCTGCTGACTCAGGCGAGGAGACCGCGTCCAGGGACACTAGTGTGATTCCTCCTAATTGTTTTTTCTTCTAACAGCCATTGCTGAAAGCAGTGCTTGACGTTAACAGACCAGCGAAGGTTTACTGGTTGAATACCATTCCTGCCTGTCAACAGGAAGTATTTAACAAAGAGAGTTTAAAGGATAAGATATACGCCTTTGATGGGGTTTGTTTGAACCATAAGTCAAGATGTGCCTAGTGAAGGCAATATGATGTTTTCACAAATATTTTCACATTTGTAATTTTTTTAACAATTTTACAGTATGTGAAACTTATTTTTATTGTGTTATCTTTGCCAGTATATGTTTTATGTGACTACGTGCAACAAAAAGAAACCCCCTGACACACACTATGTGTGTGTGTGTGTGTGTGTGTGTGTGTGTGCGTGCATGCGTGCGTGTGTGTGTTATGGGTCAAAAGAACGGGTGATAAGAAATACCCTGGAGCCTTAGCATCTCTTTGTCACCTGCATGGGTATTGAGTGTCCTAAATAATCCAACAGTACAATGGGAAGTGCAGATGCTTTTTCCTCTGTAAAATGAAGAACGTGCTAATATGTATTCTATCTCATCCCTCACTGCTCCTGGGCCACTGGCTTACAAAGTAAGACACTGGTGGTCAGGCTTGAGACCTCGTCTGAAGCCCCCAAATCAGGAGTTTCCTTCTGTTTCTTTTGACAAATTAGTACTCTCTTTCTCAGCAGTCATGACCTCTGGAAAACACACACACACACACACGCACACACACACACAGACCTCAGCTCAGAAGCTATATCATTCAGATAAACACATGACATCTGTTCAAATCCCTGGCTTTACACTAAGTCCACATCTCCAGTGAAATCACATTTCTGTTGTGATTTTCTTTCTAAAACAACTTCCGTATTACACTTTTTGTTTAAAGACATTTAATTTATGGTTGATACTACATGGTGCAATCTGAAAACAATCTCTGTTGACACACATGCATACACACGCATACATGCACACTGTACACTGGCGACCTCCGGTAAACCTGTGGTATGGTATTCCATAAACTGCAGCCTATTGTTACTACCATCATGGTTAGTTCATATCATGGTATATGATGCACAATTGAGAGGACATTTTATAAGAGCTGAATCACGTCTTCTTTTTTTGGTTATTCACAATCTTGCATTAAAGGTAGAGTCAGGGATTCTGGTAAGAGATTGTTGATATTTGAGCTCATGAAAACAAAAGCACCTCTCCATTCAGTGCCTTATAGGGTGCTCCTTCATAGATCTGCCCCCCACATTAGACACATAGGCACACAGCATATTGCCAAGATAGTGTTGTGATGTGATCTGCACCAGTTTATGTTGTCATTTACAGAGCCAGGTCTGTGTACAAGCACAGATTTTATTTTCATCTTGCATACAGAACGGGCAGCTAGTACTGTGAGTAGATATTTGCTAGTTTATTGGCTTATAATCACTTTTAATTCGTCACAGCATGTAGCGTTCACCGTGTACCACATCTCCCTCTCAACACCAGGGGGAGCTGTAAATGTCACTAAATCCCACTTCTCCTGGGGAGTCATGTCTTGTAGCCTAGATAGATATCCTTCCCAAGCTTCATTAGGACATAGTACTGTTGAATGTGTGGAGGAGGACATACGAGAAACGTTATTTGTTTTCATAATGACCCAAGAGTAATTTCCATTTTTATTTATTTATTTATTTTTCCTAGTTTGGCTGGTAGCCAGGATACTTTCCGGAGGGGGGCACTGGTTGAATTAAAAATGTGTGATGACACCTTTTTTGTTGTTGAGAAGAAAGCTGAACTGACTTGGAGAGCTAGTTTTTAAGTGGGGGATGGTGGTTTATCGTGCTAACGCGGAATTAGCAGAGGATACAAGCAAAACAAGATCTAACCACAAACCTATGAAATGCAGCTTTTGTAAATAGCGTATGTACAATTAAATAAAAAACAGCATAGGCTATGACAGAGGTTGTCAATGAGTAGGCTACATCATGTCTTTCCATCATAATCTTTGGTTGCCTCACACCATAGATCACCGAGCGAATGGAGGGAGGTTTCTGTTATGGTAAACCAAAATAGGCTACACACAATGGATGCAAGTACCATGAGATAACATTAAATGTCTTTTATCTCCTGCGTTACCGACGCAGCACCTCCACAAGGAACGGGGGGATGATCGCGTTTCAGTCCGTTCATCTGCCTCTAATATTTCTACTTTTACTGAATAAATAAGGGGTTGGTCCTCTTACAGGTATAGGGTAAGTGGGGAGGATGATCAGGTCAGTAGTTGGAAATCTTTAATCCTCTGAGGTCACATCGATGTCCTCGGAGCTGGATTGCTTGGTGGCCAGACGCCACCTGTTGATATGGTGATTCCCTTTCTTCTTCTGCTGGTTCTCTGGACCCTCTTCTTCCAACTTCTGCCTCTTGTATTTAGTCCTTCTGTTCTGGAACCAAACCTTCACCTGGGAAGAGCATAATTGTTACGTGGACTGCGCGCAAGATGAGACGTTGTTAATTAAGACGTGCTAAAAGTTGTAGACCAATAGGCATATATACATTTATGAATGTTCACACTATAATGTTTTATCATTAACATAACAGTAACAGCGGTAAACGATTACAGATTATGAGTGTTGTCAGGCTGACTGACGAAGTTGTACAATTGTCTATAAGGAATTTATATTATAGGCCTGGCCTATAATATAAAGTATAAATTATTATTAACTGGCTTTAATGGGCTTTCCTTCTTTGCTAATGTTGTTTGTATTATTTTTAATAAAACAGCACTTTTGCAGGCTTTACAAATTTGATAATTGACATTGTCTATTTTTACCATGCTTCTGTTGTTACCGTAATATAAATTATGTTTTTTATTATATAGGCTATAATCTCATTTTCACATTGTGTAGCAAGGTGTAATATGTAAGAATGCCCATCTGCAAATTTTAAACCAAAGTTCCAATGCAATGACCTTGCATCCTTTTGATTGACGGTCTCAAAGCAGAACGCACCATGTGGCATACTCGCTGACTAACTAGAACCATGCTGCAGCTCTGTCTAGATGACCAGTCCATTCTCCACGTTTTCATATCAAACTAGAAGGAGCAACGTACATTATAAAAGCTATGGTCTATAGGTTAAATTGATAGTTCTGGATGTTTGGATGCGTGTTTTAAGTCTCACATTTGTAAAATATAATAAGCCTATACTGTGAATAACCATCTATATTAATAAATAATTATAAATTAGTGTTTATGATCAAGATCCTAGCTAATATATAAATTAAATGTTTGGAACAGAGTTATAAAACCAGTAATAATCACATCATTACAATGAATAATAGCCTAGCAGTAGATATAATAATAATAATAATAATAATAATAATAATAATAATAATAATAATTGTATTATTATTATTATTATTATTATTATTAGTAGTAGTAGTAGTAGTAGTAGTAGTAGATGTAGGCTAGTGGTGGTAATCATAAAATCATATTTTTATATAAGTTACTGTTATTATTATAATAATGTTAATTTATTAATAATTTAAAAAAAAAAAAAAAAAATAATAATAATAATATATTACCAGGCTTGCATTATGGAATTGAATAGCATCTTAAATTAAGCAGTATTAGGATCAGTTAGATAAACTTTTTTTAAATCCTGCGTTCTTTATGTTGTTATTTCTCCTGTATAAATCTTGTTGGAACTGACCTGTGTTTCTGACAGGCTGAGGCTGGTAGCCAGCTGTTTCCTCTCGGCTCCCACTACGTAGTGGTTCTTCTCGAATGCTCTCTCCAGGCGCAGTAGCTGGGACGGAGAGAACGCGGTGCGGATACGTTTGGGTTTCCTGGCAAACGGGCCGTGCAGCAGCAGGCTGTCCTGTGGAACGTCGCTACCTGCGGGTAAAAACACACACTTTGATCAGTTTATAGCCAAACACACTGAGAGTTAAACCCACTGGAGGAGAACGACATAAAGTTAGGAAGGAATTTCCTTTTAGGATATGCAAATAGTCTATCCATACGTTTAACGTAATTATTTGAAGGGAATGTTCCAGTTTATTAGTGAGAATTGCCTCATTGGTTAAAGATTTCACTTAGCCTGAAAAAATATTATACAATAATTTAGTTTCATTTAGACTACTTTTCATACGATATTTGTTTTCAGACCTATAACCAAAATAACACAAATGACAAATTGTGACAAATTGTAAAATTCCAAATAGTCAACAGTTGCCTATTTGTTAATTCATAATAATTAATAATAGTTAATTAATTAATTTGCAAGTATTTCAGATCCAAATGTGTGTTGCTTGATATAGGGCTATTAGAAGTTTACCTAAATTTGAATCTTCTGCATGGCCTAATAATAACGTTTTACTGTCACGGTGAACTGAAAAGTAGGACTTATTTTTTAATTTATTTTACTTATTTGCAAAACTTATTTGCAGCCTGAATATAAATGTTCTGAATTATATTAAATAATACTTAGTTTTGTTAATGAAAATAATAATAGGCTATGTTTGATATGTGTACTATTAGACCTAGCACTGTGCATTCAGGGTTGTAACCCAACACTATAGCCTATAAAACATTAAGCCTAAATGTAAATATACGGCTCTGATCTGATCGGCTTGTGTTTTATTGAATTTGTTTTTAAGAATCATATAATATGTCATTATATGTATAGCTGATGGTATTATATGTTTCGTGTTGACAGGTGAAGCCATGTGGGCTTTCCAGTGGAAAACAGCAGTGGTTATCATATCCCGTCTGTATTGCAGCCTGGAGGCCAGTGGAAAGTGGAAATATCACACAGTATACTGGAATCAGCGCGTCTCCAGTCTAACATTATTCGACTTAGTCTTATTTTACGCACCTGTGACAGATTATTGTTAAAATTACACAATGGTATTAAATAAATGCTAAATGGTAAATGGGCGCATTTATATAGCGCTATATAACATGAATTGCACCATTATTGTCTGGAGGAATATTTTCAGGGTGTAAGTATTTTGTTCATGGCATCAGTAACCAAAATAAAAGTGGATATATGCTAGAATTATTAGGCTACCATTGGTTGAGCACGGGTGTGCTCTATGATATACCCTGTTGTCATATACATATGTTTTTGCTTATACTTCTTAGTCTTAGAACACTCACCGCACCCATGCACCAAATGTGTGCGCGTGAACAAATTACCTTGAAATCTGTGCCCGAAGAAGCGGTTCCGTAAAACCCACGGGTAGAAGTTGAGCGGGTCTCGGTGTTGTGTCCCGAAGAGGTGCGGGTGCTGCAGGTGGGGTCCCCCCAGCTGGTGGGGCGTCATACTCAGGGAGTGATGGTTCACAGTCTCTGGGAACACCAGCTCCGGGTTCTGGTACAGCGATCTCGTCGGTGGGGCCTGGTAGCCGTTCATGAAAGCATCTGTCGCGTGGTTAGAGTAACTTAACGCGGTGGGACGGATGGGCTCTTCAGCCGAGAGATGATTCTCTTTGGCGACCAACGACTCTATGGTGAAGCATCTTTTTCCCGCGGATGAAAACATGGTCTCGGGTGCTTTGGAATAAAAATCCACGAATCCACGAATTTTCGGTACCTCTTTAGAAATAAATATGAAATAAATATAGTATCCCCTCCCTCTCAGAAAGGCATGGTGACTTCAAGAGATCAAGCCGGACCAATGGAAAGTCAAAGCCCATATCCATGGACTCTCTCTCTCTCTCTCTCTCTCTCTCTTTCACACACATACACACTCTCTAAAACTGTCTGCGTGCAACTCTCCTGGAATCTGTGGAACAATTGCATGTCGCGCTCCCATTCTGCTTGACTCTCTATGACGAAGCCACTGATTGGACAACGGCACCTGCCAATGAGTTCTCTTAAGTAGCCTAGCGCAGTGCATGCAGCATGTGAAGTTTACTTTAATGGGACGATATGATGCAGCTATAAAACTATTACACCTCAGTAAACATAATAGAGCCAAATATGAATAATATGAAAATAGCCTGCATGGAGATATACACATAAAAAAAGATAAAGATAACTTAATTTTCTATAAATTATATAAAATTTCACTTTCAGCCTGAAGGTTCTGTGATGTTTTGTTTGTTGACACTGGAGACAATAATTGTTTTTACTTGCAGGTTTGTTTATATTAACTCAGCTCAACAAATGTGTCCATTCCTTACCATAGTTAATTTGCCTATGTTGATGTGAAGCAATGATCAATGAACAATGAATGAATAAAAACTATGGTGAGATAAATAAAACCATATATAATAATAATAATAATAATAATAATAATAATAATAATAATTTAGCATTTATTTATGTCGATGTATGCTAAATGATTGCATTTATAGACTATAGCTTTCAGCAACAGGATTGTACACATAATAAAATTATATTTTTGTACATACATTTTTTCACAAATGTAACTCATATAGCTTTCTCCCTCTATTAATTAGTCATTGGGCGTTGAAATTATAAAAACAATGTGTGGAACATGTCTGCTAACTGGCATTGAAAGTCTTTGAAAAATGTATGGGAGCTACTTAATTCACATTTCAGATGTTATTTCCTTGGCATTTAGCTGTCATGGTGCACTACACCCAAGTTAATAAGTATCTGCTTAATGGTCGTTTGCGCAGAGGTCGCATTAGAAAATCATTACCGATGGAAATTATGAGGTAGAACAAGTTGTTTATTAGGTGTTTAGGACTAAATTCTCCTAAAGACGCCATTTGATTTCTAAAGGGTTGCTGTCATAAACGGCTGATTTGCTCCCTGCTGAATATCTAGGAATAGGTTAATTATAGCCTATGTATAGGCTACATGTTGATAATATCAATTATCATAACATCTTATAATATAACGCATTGCCCTGTCTTAACAACAGTTTAGCTTTAACTGTTTCTATCAAATAAAATAAAATACAATACAATAAAATAAAATACAATACAAAACTACCCATAAGTCTTCCAACATTCCTTTGTCTAATAGGCCTGTGATTGTTCCTATAGGTGAAATTATAGGGCCTGCGTGTTTTTAAGACAAACTAGGCCTTTTGGTCTGCAGTCACTGTTTTATTAAACATTATAGGCTACGTGCACATAGCCTAAGGAGGTTATGTAACATGATAAGCAAATTTGAAGCAGGATTCTGCGCCAGTTGAAATGCAGTTTAACGGTTTAACAGTGGACCCTACAGCTATGACCCGTACTGGTTAATATATGACCAAACCGCCTGGCCTTTAAAACACGGATATGCAATGCACTCTTAACTCTACTCTTGTGTAGTTTATATGTTTCCTGGGGTGACAGGATTCTTTGAAACCTAATTTGATATGCAGGGAAGATATGCACAAGCATTAGCCGCGCGGTAATCGTTATGAGATAAGCCGTGGTGATAAATGTGAAAATATGCGGTGACTTATTGACATTATTACAGTTCATTTTTAATATTGAATAACCTCAATGAATTACTAAATAGACCTGGTCAAGCATGTTCGATTTTGTGTTGGGACCTAGAATACAGAAGGTTATCTGCACTCACCAGGGTTTGCAAGCTCAACACTGCGTTTTGTTCCATGGTAATATAACCGTAAAATAATTAATCTTGGTTACATTATTTGATGTCAGCGTGCTGCCCTCTGGTGGAACATTGGTGAGTCCAACTTTTCTGCTCCTCCAGGCTCTGAACACCAGTGTCTGCTGGTTCAGGAAATGATGGTGGTATTTTCAAGGCCCAATGCTGCCACCCAGTGGTAAACATTATCTATGGCAGAGTGGAGAGGCTAGCCTTTAGGGTACGTGGTTACGGGGACTCTGCGCCACAGAGTGGTGCGCCGACGCAGAATAATAAATTGGTCCTAATAATATTATGACAATATTAGGATACTAAAGGAGGCCAGTCTAATGCACCTAGTGGCATTTTATTTACATGAAACCTATTTCTATAGGCATAGGCATAGGCATGATTTGCTTTTGTTTGGTTATTTATTTGTGCTGTCATGTATTTACAATTGCTGTGTTTTCCCCTATGAAGCACTGTGAAATGTGCTATATTAATACATTTTACTTACTTACTTACTTACTTACTTACTTACTTACATAGGCATACACAATATTTCAATTAAAATGTAGCTACATTATAGTTTATAGGCCTATAGGTCCATGCCATTTTTGACAATAATGTTATGGCTATTCCCGAACTGCAGGGCATTATGAGGCTTATTTTATATCGTTAGCATAGGCATATAGGCATACACATATAGGCGTATAGGAAGCCCGTTATCAATGTTTGTAGTGGCTGTTGTATGCAACATCGTTAACATCAATATGCCTTGACCATCCTAACCGTTAATCGTTAAAATGAGATTTTCTCAAAGTCTACTTAACAGCTCTGAATATTAATGGGAATAGCTATCAACAGCTAACATTAAACACTCCAAATAATGGTGTGCCTATTTGCAGCAGGCCTGTGAAGGCCAGGCCTACAGTTCCAACCCAGTATTGACAGTTACTCGCACCGTCATCGTTCATTAATAAACTAATTGGCCGTTTTGTTTCACATTAGCATTGTGTGCTCAGCTAATTTGTTCTACTTATAATACATGAACATTTTCACCCCATTATAACGAGATGGGAAAAATAGCATGTTGCTGCGTTTATGCCACCAGCGTGAGAAACGCCACCTGTTTAGCCCATACCTCAATGACTATATCACACGCCCACTTCCACTCACACACACACGCGCACGCGCGCACACACACACACACACACACACACACACACACACACACAGCATAAACAAACACCACTGAACCTTCTCCCAAAATCACTGATCACTCGATTTACAACATGGATAGACCACACATCTCTGAATAACTGACTATCTGTCGGCCTTCACCAATCTGTAGCCTATTTGGATTTAGGAACAGCTAGACTGAATTGAGGGATGCACAGTATATCTGATGCCTGCTTCAGCCCTACTAAAATGCTTTATTTGATCACTTGACTTTCTTGACGATTGTGCCCTACTCTCGTTGAATATCTTGTTTACAGGAGCTACCACTTCCTGGAATAAGGTCGTTTAAAGCGATTGTTTTCCAAGCATTCGGGTGGCCGTTTAAAGCGCATCGCCTTCACCTCAAGACCCGTGTTAGAAGTCATTGTGCATGTCAAATGCAGCCCTTTTTCAGCGAGACAAAGGACACGGTCTACTTCAAACGAATGTAAGCTAATGACTAATAGATTGAGTAGAGGAGCCATTGCCTACAAATAAAATGCTAAAAACAGGATTTTACAATCGACTATCCTAAAATCTGTGTGCACACTGGTGGCCATTGGTTGTCATGAGAACTTTCACACCTTCTCAAGGGGTGCATTCGGTGTGGGCTAACTAACTAATAGTTTCTGCACAAAACTGAATATCATGTGACCTGTGCATTTCATATTGGAAATGGTTTGTAGTTGACAAATTATTGACACTGAGCTGTAGAAATTATTTTCACTATTACATTATTATTAATTGATGGATTTCATTTCAGTGCCATGATGCAAGCCTTCAAGGCGGTTGGACATAAACATGAATGCCATTACATTTTTCTATAACAAATGCAGCCCTGGAGGATTTAAGCCCATATACAAATCACACTGCTTGTATCCACATGAAGTGTATAAGTCACCTGTGGGTACATGTCCTCCTGTAAATAATAATAATTGATACAATAATCATTGATACAATCCAGGCAAATAGGTACACGCTATAATATACCAGTTACCAGATACCAGAAAATATGAGCATATTGACAAAAAAATGACTTGTAATGCACAGTATACAATTACAATAAGCATTGTGCAGAACTGTTCACCCAAATAAAAAAGAAATTGATTTCACTGTGAAATAAATCCTATACATTTAAGTGAAATAAGAAAGAAATATTGTATCTTATAATATTGATTATGATATACAATATTACAATACAATGAAGACGTTCCACTTGTGCTCTAAGGGCTCCTGTGCTGATGGCCATGCTGAGCAGCTCTGCTTCGTGCTGGGGAGGGAGGGAGGGGGGGGGAGGGTCCAGGGTTTAAGGTGCCCTGTGCTAATTGGACTGACGAGCCCTGTGACCCCAATATGTGTGCTCCTCACCAGGAGCTCCCAGGACCTCAAAGGGATTAGGAGGAGCAGGTAGGGAGCGCTGGCTCTGATGGCATCAGGGAGAGCTTTCTGGGGTCTTTACACAAACTCTGCTCTGTTAGGAGAGATGTGACATGGCAGGGGGTGGCGGACGGGGAACAGAGAGATCAGCTCTGTTACTGTTTATTAAAGACCCCCTTTGATAGTGGTCCCTTCTTACTGCACCCAGGCATACTACAGTAGACACAGAGGATTTGATGACAATGAGAACCAGAGCTCATGCTATTAACATTAACATTATTTTAGTTACATTCAGCTTGACATCAGCAGAACGGTGAATGTCTCCTCACAATACAGGCACAGAATGGAGGTGATGGGAATGGATGAGTCTATAAAATCCAATAGCAGGTGATGAAAGAGATGATATGGTTTGATAACACATTCTTTTTAATCAGGGACTCTTTGACTAACCATATGTTTGTAACCCTTGTTCACTTATTTCTGTTAATGGTTGACAAATAAAGTAATTACAAAAGATTGTGGACTGTGACTATTTTTGCATGGCTGACTGACATAACATAACACTGGCAGCTTATTATATTTGAAGGGAAGTGTCAGGTATTTCCATACCCGCCCTGCAATTCTTGGGATTCTTGGGATACTTGAGTTCTGAAAGTCTGTTGGGAAAACTGTTTTTGTTCATTGTTCGGATGCAAATCCGAAAGGCTTTATTATTTTGTTCTGCCCTACACAACCAGAATCAGAAAGTATGCATGCACACTCCTGACGTGCACAATATTTGTAGTGAATATGGCCCAGAATACATCTTTTTGATGGTTTTTATGTTTTGTTAATTACAATTTAATTGCCTGCCGGTGTCAAGCTGACCTCCCCAATTATCTGCTTTGATGGAGCCAATGGCTACATCCCAATCCTTTCTCCACGCTGTGCTGTGTGTCCTGCGGCTCATCCCGTGTGTCTGCCAGGCAGGAATCGTTGGCCAGCATGAGACCCTTTCCGCCTGGGAGAGAGACGTTGTGGGAGAGAGACGTTGTGTGTGAACAGGAGCTCCCCCTTATGTGTTCACTAAGCGTGGACAGGACTCCTGCTGGCTGCCAGCTCCATTCAGGAGCAGTGAGAGCGGACATATTGACCATTTAAACAGATTAAACACTGAGACCCAGTTCCCTGGCCTGGAAACAGACTGCCCCCCTCCCCCTCAGACAGAGATATCCCAGCTAATCCCCCTGTAGTTATTTATTTGCTTATCTTAATCACAGGGAGCCTGGGGTCTGTTCCAGGCTTCAAGCATAAAGTGCTTTGCGTTAGATCAAACCGCAGAGGAAATGTCTTGCTATGCATCCCTGATCAGGCCACTGTGCCGTAACCATGCTGCAGTGTGAGAGAGATAGCTATATGCACAGGGAACAGTATACCAGAGAGCCTTATGTTCAGGGCATGGTGCTTCTATTTTGTAAACAGTTTATCACACAGATTTGCCCCCATTCAAATGAAATCCCTCAATTGAGAGGAGCTATATTTTAAGGTTGCACCATCCGTGTTGGGACATGAAAACGTGCCTGCACAAACCCAACCCTGTCCTTTGGGGATGAACTCAGTACAATAATATATTTATTTGTACAGAGATGTATAATAATATACTATAGAAAAATGTATAACCTGCTGGTAAAGTCTTGAACCTGCACTATGTGTAGCATTAGATGAGATGATATTAAAGATTAAATCAGCGATTGTAAACAAATACACTTTTTGTCAATTCAGTGGAGCTCTCACAGTCTGTTTTACCTGTCTGTTTTGTGTGCAAGCCCTGGTGCTGTAAATGGGTCCAATGGGGGGGGGGGGGGGGAAATTGACACAGGGTCTTCAAAAATGTTATAAAATATATTTCTGAATATTTTATTGAAATATCGAAACATTTGGTTCGATACAAAGTGAACTCTTGTAAGAGCAACGGTAAAAAATTAAATATAGAACTATACCTCTATTAAATACCCATTGCCTCTGTGATACAGAAGGCCTATATACAGTAAAAATATATTTTTAGTAGTCCGGTTTGCAGGTTAACAGTGGTCGATAGAGCCGTCAGACACGTCCACGTCCACATCTGATGAGTCAGAGAATTCCTCGTCTTCGTCGCCCTCTTCTCCGTTGCCTTGGGAACCGGGGCTCTTGGGCGGAGCGGCCAGGCCGAGTTTAGCAAGCTTGGCCTGCTGCTGTTCCAGGCTCTGCTTACGCCACTTGATACGGCGATTCTGAAACCACACCTTGACCTAAACCACAAGAAAATATATAATCTACATTAGAATTGAAAACCTGGTTCCAATAATATATCTACGTATTGCTAACTTCGTTTATATAAGACTGCTATTTCTATTGGCATAGTAATCCTCATGCTTTAAAATACAATAATAATTAAGAAATCTACCTGCGCTTCCGACAACTGTAGAGCCGAGGCGAGCAGGAATCTCTCTGAACCGACCATGTACTGCTGTCGAGCGAACTCCTTCTCCAGTTTAGACAGTTGGTCGTTGGTGAAACTCGTGCGCATTCGTTTGGACTTTCCGCCCTTGTTTTTAAACGAATGGAGGTTTCCCTTTGATACTGAATCTGAAAGGGAATACAAATTGTTTTGCGTGTTTAGTCCAATAGGATTGGGGTTATGTTTGACATTTACATTCTAACTTAAGTTTTATAAGATATGTGTTTACCTTGTCCGTAGAATACTCCGCGACAGGAAGATTGAAAGCTGTACGGAGGACAGCAGTAAATAGAGTATCCAGGTTGTTGGGCAGCTTGGTGTATCACGTTTGGTGAGTAGAGGTAGGTCGCTGGAATCGGTAAGCCAATTTGTCCGGGAAATGGGAGAAGCGGGATTGCCTGGTGATATTTCACTCCGCATTGAGCAAGACTCGTTCGGTCGCTGCCTGCCTCCGCTGGCTTGGCGAGTAAAGCGTCAATAGTGAAAGATTTCCCAGTGACAGGCTTTGGTGATGCGCACTGACTTCCAGTGTACTGTGGATACAGCGGTCCTGGTGCGTAATTGCGCACTGGATATCCGTAGGCTCCGGTTCCTCTGTTAGGTATCTGCATTGTGGCAGGCGTAGTATCTAACGTTGTTTACACTAAACAGACGAGTAAGACAGGTGTAAATAAAGATGTCTCTCCGAGTGCAGCACCAAGGGGAGAACTGCAGACGCTCTCAGTAAGAATCTGTATTTATACACGGCTTGAACACAGAGGTGTTAACAGCCCCCCGTCGCTCTTTTGTCTTTCTAAGTAGCGGATGAGAGAAACGAACATCCCAACAATGTATCCTATTAATTGACAAGATGGCCTGTCAAACATCCTAACCCTTTGAATGACAAGGCTTTTGAAGGGCTGTGGGGGCGGGTGAGCTATGAGCTTTAGTGGGGTACAAATTCTTGCATGGATCTTAACTCCAAATGCAATCATTACCGCTGGGAAAGCCTTGATGTTACCAAATCATCTTATTTGGACCCTTTTAAGTCCGGACTGGCTGACAGATGCTTTAAACCCTTAACAAACAGTGTTACCACTGGAAACCACAGAAAATATAAGACATATTTTCATGAGAAAAAAAAAATAAGAAACGTATTTTTCTTCCAAGCATTAATTTGGTATCGGCCAGATCATTAGGTTTCAGACAAATCGGGAATCACTTCTGTATGTTAACATACCATAACCGTTCACTTGTATACATGGAATGTTCTCTTTCTTATTCGAACGTGTGCCATTTTACACAAGGATGGTGCTGCTCTTAAAACTGAATAATTGCCATGCGTAATTGAGGCGTCAGTTTCAGCAGCTTTGGTTTGATGACTATGAGACGTACTGCTGACTTTACAAGCCCAGAATCCCTACCACTGCTCTCCAATTTGGTCCCATACATGCACTACCCAGACAGCAAAAACCCATTGTTAAAACATTTCTACGCAGCTGCCAAATATATTTTTTTAACCAAGTCGGTAATACATATACGTCTGGGTAGTTTCAGAATAATTTCACGATCAATCATTTTCTGTTAAGTGCTAAATGTTGTCCAGTCCTATGTTATAGGCTATTCGCATGCATTTGCTATACTAACTTAGGCCTGCTGGATATGAATTACTTCGTATCGACAAAAACAATTATTCTGTTTTAAAAAAAGTTTTTAAAAGTCTGAGTGTTGACGTTTCTGAAATACTGTAGGCTATAGGCCTATTGCAGGAAATCAAAAGTGGTATCAGTGGTTCTTCAGATACTTTAAAGGCTCAGATGACATGCAGAGCTGATTATTTAGAGGACATGATTTGCTTTCTTACACTACTATAAGACAAAGCATTCCTTCTTTCAACGTGGATTATTGCCAGCTCTGCAAACTTTCCGAGCTAATTTCCATCATTTGGAAGTAACAGAGAGCGTCTCCCAGGCCCTAAGTAACTGTTAAAACACATTTTAGCATCAAGGCGAACTGCAGTTTCCTTTGACCTGGGAACGTTTTATTTATTCGCTTTAACTGACACTAGAATGTCTAATGAAGAGAGCAAACACAGACTTTCTCGTCTTGGCCTTAACAATGAAGGGTCTTCTGATCAGACCACCAGACCACCCACCAGACTACCTTGTATTTGCTGTCGTGTATTTCACATCTAGAGGGTAAAGCTGGATGGGAATCACGTTGCTATGATGGACTACGCCCCCCCCCATCCCAATTCCCCCTCCGCCCTCTGCGCGTTTCTAAAAAATACGGGCACATCTGGACACAACTGGCATAGGGAAAGCTAGGCTACTCGTATTCATATTCTTGCTTCTCTTTAATAAATAATATTTTTAAAATAGACAGTGAATTACTGCTCTATCCCAGTGGGTGTGTATTGGAGCCAGACAAGAAGAATACACGGAGCATTGTCGGAGCGTTCTCCTTTTCATAGTCATGCCGTGAGAGGAGAGGGAGAGGTTGGCCCATCCTATCCAAATAAATCTGCTCTGAAAAGGGTGAAACTGTCTGCCCATCAACTGCTATGAACGGGTTGACCTCAATGAAAGCTATTATTTTAACGTCAGTGCCTAATGGATATGAATTTAGAGTTAGATTTTCCCAAGTTGATTTCTGTTCTATTTTGCAGCGTGATGGTATAAATGACCATTGATATTAGGCTAAATACAAATATAATATACAATACAGATAGTGAAGATGACATTTTCCTGTTTTGTTGAACATAATAGTATGTGACTTATATTAATTTGGTCCAGTTTAATATTATTTATTTATTATTGTAGTTATTTAAAAATGTATTAATATTATTATTTTCAATGACTTTGAAAATGACTTTGAAAATGACTTGCCTTATTAAGCAGTTTAAACTACTACATTGATAAAGGCTAAACAAAGAAATTCTTACATAATTTTAAATGATTTAGTTTATTATTTTAAAGATATAGTGTCATATGTCTGTGGCATGCATCAAATGGTCTTTGTTCATCTTTTCAAGTTTCATCACTACCACATTTATGAAAATATTGTTTTTTACTTTAAATTGTTTAACAATCATCCATATTTACACCTATAGATTATCAACATGGATATTATATTTGATTATATCACCACATTTATTAATCTGAAATGATTGCTCTTCCAATGTGAGAATAATAATGAATTTAATTTCATTACGCCACTACTACAGGCTACCAAGAGTCCCAGAAGTCACAAACACTGAAACAATGGATGTAACACATAACCCTTATAGGACTTTGCCAGCAGCCCTTCACACGTCATTGAAAAAAACAAAAGCATAGAGAAGCAGCCTATCATCATCATTATTATGATTGAGGTTAAAGGGGCCAGTTTTGTCACCCTCTGAAGACATTTAACAGCCACTTTAATCTCTGTCTTTCTTCTCTGTGCACATCAATTACTAATGAGTTTATGAAGCCATTCACAGAATGTTCCAGCATGGCCTGCCTCTGTCACCCCTCTGTGGGACCCCAAGCTATTATGTGTTAATATGGTGGGGAGGGGGACATGTTGGGACACATGACCCTCATCTGTATCATGAATGGGAGTCCAGTGAATGACCAGGTAGGTTCTGTCTGGAGCCAATACACATACAAAGCTTTGCCAGGGTGTGTGTGCGTGTGTGGTTTTACGCCTTTGTTCAGCACATGCAGTGAGCTTGTTTGGGCGTATGGTCCTGCTGCTCAAAGCTCCCTATTCCTGTATCTCAAGTCAACTTTATCTATTTAGCCGAATAATAGAACATTTAAAAAAATGTAAATGTAATGTCATGCAACCTTCAAAATGTATCACAAGCAATGTTTACATGTCTTGAGGTCTGAGTATAGACAGACAGAATGGACATGTGTTGTTGAATATCACACTGTGCAATAAGGAAACAAAAAACATAATTACCATATGTATAATTCACACTGTACCACTTCTTAGTGGAGCCACTATTTCATTATGGGGGAAACATCTGAATGTTTTAAACATCAACAACGTTTGTCTCAGATGTTGATGAGACACAATCTACAGGTTCAGAGAAACTTGGAAGCTGTTGTGTACACTTGCATATTTTCATTGAAGGCCATCAGTTGAATCTCAGAGGTGTGACTGTGGAATTAACTAATCTACTGGATCAGCATCACTGGCATCAGAATGAAGACCGCAGCAGACACCGCTCTATAAGCGCAATGGAAGTCATGTAGGACTGGGCACAATAGTCAATAATAAGAGACATGCAATGCAAGCCAAGACTAATGCGTTTTTTTATTGTGACAAGAATGCCAAGTTCAGTACAGAGAGATTCCTGATCACCTGTTCAGTTCCAGCACCAGCCCAGGGTCCTTTTAATGTACAGTACTCAGCCTTGGCCACTAGAATAGTGAAAATATATGTGGTGTCAAAAGCAAAATGGTCAAGAAACATAATGAATTGACTCTCAGTGTTGAGCACTGAACCTATAGTTGCTATGCAGATTATGTGTGTTTTTCATTTGCATGAGTAGTAGCCTGAAGGCCTGCTCTCTGGCTAAGCACTCATTACCATTGACACCCAAGCTGTGAATTGCTACTGTAGCTGCTCTCCTATGGGCTAATTGAAGGCATTTAGGCCTGAAGTTCTGCATCCACCAGTAGAGCAGTCCATGTCATTACCAAGTTAATGAGGGATTAACCTTCTCTCTGAACACTACCTGTGTGAATGGTCTTGTGCTGCTGGGAATGGCAAATGTGTGTATTGAGCCTGTCTGGTGTGCCACACCTGTACTTGACTGTGAGAAGTATGGTGACTTCACTCTGTTCTGGTAGGAGCCAAGCCCTATCCTTTACTGTCTTTAAACCAGTAATGTGCCATTAACTAGGGGTTGTAAACTATGATCTAGGGAAAATAAAGAGAAACATGTTAGGACTGTAATATTTACTGTGAGGAATGGCAACCATGGTGATTCTGGACTTGGGTAAGGAACACTATTTGAAGAAAGATCCAGCCAGAGAATCATTGTTAGAGGATCGTTTTATTCCTTCTATCGGCAAACAGTTTATGAAACCACTGTAGCTCTCTAATACAGTTGTACAGTCAGAGGGAAATTCTCATTTGGGTTGTAGGGGTGTGTGGGTATGTGTGTCCGTGTACGGTAGTATGAGAGCAATGCACAAGACTCACCTTTTTTCCCTTTATTACTGTGTGTGCATAAATGTAAATCAAACCACACATAAATACTGTACCTGTGGACCCTCATACAAGCATGGACTCATGGAGCTCATGATGCATTCACTCGTATCACGCACAGTTTGGTAACTTACGTCACTCACGTGCAGTAGGCTTTCGTACACATTATTTACAGTGGTATTATATAGTAATATCTACGTAGCATTATGGTAACATACTGTTGGCATTATGTCACATTGAATACAAAACAAATTGAAAGTTTTTATCAAATACACAAAACGGTATTTGGGTTGTAGCAAGCCTGGTGCTGAAATGCCCATCAAGGTGTTAAGTGTCTGTATGCAGATCTATTAGAAGCTCTAGTTTCCATGGGGACAACTGTACTCTCACATTGGTGTGGTTTTACATTGAAATGATATGTTGCAGCCAAACAGGTGGGTGACACAGGTGTCTCTGGATGATGTGTGAAACGAGACTGGGACAGAGAGAGAGAGAGAGAGAGAATGTTATTTGGTTGGGGGTAAGTGTGGGGTGTTTAGGACCATAATAATGTGAGCAATCAGAGAATGCAGAGAGGAAACAGCCTGTCCCCATATCCCCAGCCCTGTAGTGACACAGAGCATTCAGCTCTCATGGCACAGGGGTCTCCTGCCCTCCTCTCTCCCTTGTCAATGCCACAGAGCCCTAGAAGTAACAGTTTATGGACAGGCCCTGACATCCACAGGAAGTGTAAACAGAGGTCAAGTGTTAAAGTCCAACCCGCCAATTCTCACCTCCATTAAAGAGTCTCCCCACAGAGTAAAGAGGCCCCCAAGGCATGCTGTACACAATAAAGAACATCATTTTTTACATTTCAGATTAGCACTTTATTGATCCCTGAGGGTAACATTAGGTTGGCCCTGGCAGAGAATAGCAGTGATGAGATTGCATTTCAATTTGATATGTATTAAAGGTAAAGTCATTGATAGTAATTTAATACGTTTTTTTGTCAAAATCAACGAATGTCTGTCCTTTCTGTCTACATGTTGAAAAAATAATCTGGTATACAGTTCTGGCTCTGTAAATGGGAACATAAACACAGTTGTGCAGACCACATTACGCAATAATATCATCGTGTTGGAAATGCATTTCCAATGTGTGGATCAGAGCTTCTGAAGGAGCACCATTTTGAAGGGAAGGTGTTTTTCGAGTTCAAATATCAACAAGCATTCTCCAGAATGACTGACTATACTTTATTAGTGAATGTTCTGTTTTCTTTCACAGGAATAATATTCACATATTTATAATTAACAACACAATAGCACCATTTATGATAATTTATTATAGCCACTTGTAAAATCCCTAATTTAGCTCTGTATAATGTTGGTCATTGTACAGTAAAATTTGTCACATTTTGTTATAGCATGCAATGCACACACATCATGTCAATGCCATGTCAATGCTCTATGTATTTTGTTTATTGTTTTGATCATCTAAGTTATTGTTAAAGGATCAGAAATGCATTGTACAGTCAATACATTTTACTGTAAAGCTCTTTGCCAGGATACAACGTTTGCTGCTTTCATAAAAACTTTTAGCACATGGATTTTGCCATTTTAAACACTATTTTGTTTTCCATTTAACTTCTACTTACTGGGGAGTAGTTTATTGTAGACAAGTAAGCCTCCCCATATGGCAACCCCAACTTTAAGGCCTATTGGGTATATGGGTGCACAGATACGCCTTTCATTTCCTATTGAGGTGTAAATTTGAAAATGTCCAAACCATGAGAACTAATTGAAACAAATTGATTACATACAAATGTTCATGGAAATCATTGCATTATTTAAATTTATCAAATATGTTTTTCCATAAAACAGCAACAACAGGACAAATTCAGGCTTTTGATTAAGAATCTATTCAAATTTAGACAGGATTTTAGAGGAAATCAGTACAGTTGTTACTTCAGAGGTTTACTGTCATTGCAAAGCTGTAGTCTGTTCTGCCTGACTTGTGCCCCTTTGAGGGGTCACGCTTCAAGGTGACTTCAAAGGAGTTGTTTCCAAGGAGAGACTCTCAACAAAGGTACATATGCTGACTTTGTGGCCTGTTATAGACTTTGTGTAAAGGGATAGTGTTGAAAGCAATCTGCCACAGCACATTACACATCATGTCCCTGCTCTTTTAACTAGAGAGACAGAGAGAGAGAGAGAGAGAGAGAGAGAGAGAGAGAGAGAGGGAGAGAGAGGGAGAGAGCGAGCGAGAGAGAGAGAGAGAGAGAGAGAGAGAGAATTTGCTGTTTATACTAGAGAAGCACATGTATGGTCGCCCACATGACATCCACAAGCATTTGGCGACACCTTGTGGAGAACAAAGCTAGGGATTGCGGTGCAAGACGTTCTGAAAGCTATACCTCGCAGATTTTAAATTGGACGCTTACTGCAGAATATATTAAAAACAACAATTAAAATTTAAATCATGAAACTAAACCAAACTTCCATCACATATTGAAAAACGACTGAGTCACCTGAAAAGATGATCCATTCCTGAGTGACACGTGTTGGTTGGGCCTTTCTTGCATAGCCTAATCTATAAGTAATGATCATGTTATAATACAGCACCGTGTCCTGTTGGGTATTTAATTACACGTTTATATTAATTATCTCGTAATCAAGAGAGAAAGTATCCATGTTTGCAGTCGCAATTTGTAGGTTGAGTTTTCATGGTTCATGATTTTACATTATTCATTACATTATTTTACATTATTCTTCTTGGCATCCTTCCGTGTTACTTAGGGAACTACAATATTCACAAAAGCAAGGAAATATGTAATCTTTGCTCCCAGGACATTTGCCTTTTATAGATTTGGAAAGTTCAAACTGAAATGGGGAAAAGGGCTTTTAAATATTGTGTACCCTCTGTTTTGGATATGTTTACAAAACAATCCAAATCTAGAGTCGGTGTAATTTACTGCTTATAAAGTTGTATTGTCTGACTCTGCTATCGGTTGTAGATGTTTTAAATTATTAAGGGCCTAGCCCCGAAGGGGCGAAGCCCTTATTGTTATTGTACGTTTTCTTCTTCTTATTATTATTATTATTATTCTGTCATTGAAGTCAATGGCAACCCCTAGAACCGTGTGGTAAAAAGTTGGGAATTTTTGCACACAAGTAGCCTAGGGTCTCACCATCTCTGACACTTAATTTGGTGGGGTCACCTCAAAAGGTCAAAGGTCAGGC
>JAODUE010017788.1:0-24959 GCA_027564755.1 Amblyopsis hoosieri
TATATATCATTTTATTTACTTATTTTTGGCCCTCCAGAACCTCAGATTTTCTCTCCAACTGACTGTTTATGTTTGAGACTCGGCTATGTATGTGGCTTTTAGCTTTGAAGGGGGTTGGGGAATACGTGTGCTTAGTGAAGAGAGGTGTTAGCCACTTAGCCCATTGTGAGATGAATCAACACTCTTACGTTAAAGGTATAGTCAGCCATCCATCCATCTTCATCCGCTTATCCGGAGTCGGGTCGCAGGGGCAGCAGCTCCAGCAGGGGACCCCAAACTTCGCTTTCCCGAGCCACATATAGTCAGCTATTGTAAGCTAATCTTTTTTTTTTGTAAAATTCACCTCCTCGCATTCTGCTACGTTGCCGTTCTCTGTGCGTGCTGAAAAAATAATCTTCTGGCTCTATAAATAGGAGCTTGAACAAAGTGGCGAACACCGCTCATGACACTTGACACCTTGCACTGTGTTTAATTTTGTGGGTGGAGCTTCTGAGGGGGTTTGTTTTGATTTGAGCTCGAAGTTAGCAAGCGTTCTCCAGAATGATTAACCCTGCCTTAAGACTCTCCGGGTTATGTCATGTCGCCATGATCTCACACCAGACCTGTTTGGTTAGAGAGTCCACTATGTCCCATTGCTGTAAAGGGAGGCTAAACATTTGACAACTTTCCATAACACACGTCACATTCTGTCAGCTACTGATCGCTACATGGTTCTCCCTGTTTTGTTCCTTATCTCGCCATATTGCACTTTACCACAAGTTAAGGAGCTACATAACATTCCATTGATTTATTAATGACCTTCTTCAACATACTGCTCTAGCAAACATCCCAAAAGAGATATTTGATAGTAACCAAAGATTAGATATTTATAAATATACGTCATTCTGATCAGCACATAATAAAGAATAATGATGTTTACAATAATAGCGTTTCATGCCCTTAAGAGCTATCTGAACAGAGGTCATTTTGTCCATATGATTCAAGTGGAAGGTGGTTAACCTGTAACTATGCTATCTTTTTCTAACAGCTTTCATATCAGGCGTTCTTATCTAGAGGCCAGAAAGGCCAAAGGCAGAGAGAGCCTGTTTCTGTTGCCAGCCTTCCTTTAGCAAATATGTCTGCTCAGAATATGTCCTTTATTTTGCTTTTACATAGTGTCTGCCTCTTTTAGTGTGAAACTGGTTTGACTTGTGTGAATCTAGACCCTTGTAGTACTGTGTGTTCACTCCCCCTCCCCCTCTCTCCCTCTAGCTATGTCCTACTGCATGCGTCCAGGAAGACTTTCAGCAACGTGAAAGTGAGCATCTCAGCCCAGTGGACGCCGTCCGTCCAGAATGAGAGCCTTCCGGCGTTTTCTCCCAGCGAGGTGCTGTATAACTGTGGACCCCCTCTTTGGAACATAAACATAAATATAACTTTTTGACCTCTATCACAGTGAAGGACAATAGAATATAACACGTGGACCTCTATCACAGTGAAGGACGGTAGAATATAACACGTGGACCTCTATCACAGTGAAGGACAATAGAATATAACACGTGGACCTCTATTACAGTGAAGGACGATAGAATATAACACGTGGACCTCTATCACAGTGAAGGACGCTAGAATATAACACGTGGACCTCTATCACAGTGAAGGACAATAGAATATAACACGTGTACCTCTATTACAGTGAAGGACAATAGAATATAACATGTGGACCTCTATCACAGTGAAGGACAATAGAATATATCCTTTTGACCTCTGTCACAGTGAAGGACAATAGAATATCACAGTGAAGGACAATAGAATATAACCTTTTGACGTCTATCACAGTGAAGGACAATAGAATATAACACGTGGACCTCTATCACAGTGAAGGACAGTAGAATATAACCTTTTGACCTCTGTCACAGTGAAGGACAATAGAATATCACAGTGAAGGACAATAGAATATAACCTTTTGACCTCTGTCACAGTGAAGGACAATAGAATATAACGTGGACCTCTATCACACTGAAGGACAGTAGAATATAACCTTTTGACCTCTATCACAGTGAAGGACAATAGAATATAATGTGGACCTCTATCACACATTGATTTGACCTGCATCCCTTTATACGGGACGCTCACAGAACTCACTCGCACATGCTGTCAAAGTGATTTATAGGCGAGTCTGGCCAATCGGCAGTCAACAATTGCGAGTCAAATCCAATAATTTCTGCAAAATAAGGTTTACACTTCTGCTACGCATGCCCAACGGTCAACTTTTGTTTAACACAATCGGTTAAAAATAGGTTAATGCTCGGCATTTCAGAATTCCAGAAAACCAGCAATGGCTATTTTCCATCCGCAACATTTTTTTTTTACTCACGTTGGTCTCGCAAGCTATTGGTTTCGGTGCCATGGTGCCAATCGTATTTTATATATTTTATTTAGGCTGTGAATGAGGAAAGGGTCAGTTAAGCTAGCAGATGGCCTAAATGTGATCTGAATTGTAATACTCTCATTATATTTTTCGATGCGTATTGTGAGTTTTTTTTGTCAATACCCGGCCTGAACTCAGTCGTTTGTGGTGTGACTCTTCACAGACGTGGGGGAAAAACAGCTTGTTTGCGGATGAAGAAGAGGCCACGCTTTTTCTGGGAGCTCTGGACACCATCTTCCTCTTCTCTTATGCAGTGGTGCGTTGCTCTGCCTCATTGTGCACGTAGGGGGAAGTCTAAAGCCTGGATCTCCCTCTGCCCTGTATCACTGCTAGCAACAAGATAACAAGACAACAACAATGATTTTATCGGGATAAAAGCAATAATTTTATCGTGGTGAATGTCCATTATCAAGATAATCACGAAAATCCTCACATAAGTATGAATGCCTTCACGTGTGACTTGAAAAAAAGCTGTCTCGCTCACTCATTTATTTATTAGCCCGCATCAGGCTTTAAACTGCACTGCCCCAACATGCAGCGATACAGGGCAGAACAGGCTTTGCCCTGTATCGCTGCATGTCTCTAGGGGCGGTGCAGTCTAAAGCCTGTTGTCTCTCCCTCTGCCATGCGCTCAGGGCCTGTATATCAGCGGTGCGGTCGGGGACAGGCTGAACCTTCGCTACGTGCTGTGCTTTGGCCTGTGTGGTTCTGCCATAGTGGTAAGTTGGGAACAGCAGTGCTACAATTGCCAAATTGATAATTTTTATTTTTTTTAAGTCTATCTCTATGATTTTCTACCACTAGATGTCACACTAGCAAGTGCACCAGCATCTCAAACAAAACAAACGTTTAATTTGCCACACACACACGTGCACAAACATGCACATGCTGCTGGCCCGACTATGAAAAACTCTCGACATAACGAGCCAGGGTTATTCTGCAGTATATTCTGCATTCTCCATATCTCTCTCTCTCTCCATCCATTTACCTCTCCGTCTCTTGGTTGTTGGTGGGAAAACTTGTACATACTGATCTCTTTCTTTTTTTTCAACCTTCCCCCAACTCTCTTTCTCTCTCCCCCCTCTCTCTCTCCCCCTCTCTCTCTCACACGTGTGTGTGATGTCATTCTCTTATCAGGATGTAATTACTCCACTATATCCTCACATTAAAAAAAAAAAGTGCTTTTTGCTGCTGTATTACTGTTTAAAATATCATATACATCAACACCTTTTAAAATAATGCTGTTGGATCCACCAGAACATGATATTTGCTATTGAAATATGCTGTTGACGTGTTCAGATGCTGATAAACTGCGTGTTTGCAGGAATTTCTCTTCGGCACGGTGACCGAATGGCTCAACATCTATAACGTCTACCTGTACTGTGTCCTGTGGATCGTCAATGGCCTGCTGCAGTCAGCGGTCTGGCCCTGCGTCGTGGCCGTCATGGGCAACTGGTTTGGAAAGGCAGGGTAAGGGCCGCGTGAATCAGTCTTCATTTTGCTACTGGAACTTCTATCTGGAAGTGGCTGGCTCTCACTCAAGCCTAGGTTTATACTTGATGGCGCACACCAGAGATATTCACCTGTAGGCTCTGTGCATTACTGTATCTAGAGTACCGGTAGAGGTTTATTAAAATAGTTTCAACATTGTCCTATAATATCCAGTCTGATTCGACTATAAAGACTGATTCGACTATAAAGACAATAGAAATGTGTCTTTTATTTACAAACTGGTGAACAGCAACAACAATGTAGGCTGTGTAGAAGAAACTCCCGAGTCCTAACTACACTTTTCTTCAGCAGGCAAACCAACAGTATAGGCTGGCTCTTTCTCTGTGAAAACAATGCAAAGCATATCTATAAACTGTAACAGCGTTGTAGACTGGGCTACACATTCTCAAAACAATAGAAAAGGAGTTCCTACAAATATTTGTATACAGCGCCACCTTTTGTTTTGGAGAATATCGCTACCATTACGATACAAATTCCAGGTTGCGTGGAGTATGTAGTGCTCGCAGGAGAAGGGCCGCACGCCACCCAACACGGCAAGTATGTTGAAGCCTTTAGGCAGTTGTATCTATACGGCACTCACACACGCACGTACACACACGCACGCACGCTGGCGTACAAACCAGCCATTCACGGAAGCCCTCCTGCCAAACATAGCTCCCATTGAGGCCAAACATTTTCCAAATCCCAATCCCATAAATGTAATTTGCAGGCTATAATTATATCAGCTAGCACAGCTACTGTCTACCATTTCTATGAAGTGTAAGTGAAGGTAATGAATGGCTAATTTAATTAGACTGTAAAGTTAACTGTCTGCTGTTTTGTAGCCCCCAATAAAGTGAGTTTTGTTCACCGTGGAATGATGGAATGTTTTTGTGTGTGCGCCTGTGCGCCTGTGTCTATGTGTGTGTGTGTGTGTGTGTGTGTGTGTGTGTGTGTCTGTCTGTGTGTGTGTTCTTGACATGTCTCTCTGGCGTGTCACAGGAGAGGGTTTGTGTTTGGGCTGTGGAGCGCCTGTGCCTCTGTCGGCAACATCCTGGGGGCGTTCCTGGCCTCCAGTGTACTCCAGTACGGGTACGAGGTGAGGAGGCAGCATTCAGGCCACGCACGCACGCACGCACACAGAAGTTGAAGGTGAATTGCTACATAGAGGAAACGGCCTTAAATTAACGGTGATAATTGCCTGCTTTTGCACTTTTCCTCTGCGGGCGAATAAAATTAGTTTTTCCATCCGTCTCTCTGGAGCAGTACATTTTTATTAAACACTCACAAAGTACTTCACACACACCTGCAGCTAAATGATTTAGCCAACAAACATTTTAGCAGCCGCGTTCCCTGTTGCTGATAATATGCCAACAATGTGTGTGTTGTGTTCAGTATGCCTTCCTAGTGACCTCTGTGGTGCAGTTTGCTGGTGGGGTGGTGGTGTTTTTTGGCCTGCTCACATCCCCAAAAGAAGTCGGTAAGAGTTGCATCGTTAACTGTATAACAACGTGTTGCCTGTTTGTGTGTGTTGTTTTAACTGGCTAACAAGTAGGTGTGTGTGTGTGTGTTGTAACTGGCTAACAAGTAAGTGTGTGTGTCTGTGTGTGTTGTAACTGGCTAACAAGTAGGTGTGTGTGTGTGTTGTAACTGGCTAACAAGTAGGTGTGTGTGTCTGTGTGTGTTGTAACTGGCTAACAAGTAGGTGTGTGTGTCTGTGTGTTGTAACTGGCTAACAAGTAGGTGTGTGTGTGTGTTGTAACTGGCTAACAAGTAGGTGTGTGTGTTGCTGTTGTAACTGGCTAACAAGTAGGTGTGTGTTGTTGTTGTTTTAACTGGCTAAGAAGTAGGGCTGTGTTTGTGTGTGTGCATGTGTGTGTGTTAGGGCTATGTATTGGCAAGAATCTGGCAATACGAATCACGTACGTATCACGATACAGGGGTCACAGTTCGATATATTGCGATGCTGTAAGCAAGGCGATATATTGCGATTTCTAATTTGTGGAAAACTGTCATAGCAATGCTGCCGCAAAAAAATAACAAGCGCTTGTGTAAATTTGCTCAGGGACTGCAGATGGAAATTAGCTTTAAACTTAATCTGGTAACAAGCATCTTTCTCATCTTTGAGGTTAATATATTTTCTACATTGTCGCTTTGTTTTATTATTAATTATTAAATAAATTGAGTAACAACAACAACAACATGCATCACAAGACTCCATACAACACTGCTCCACATTGACGTGGAGCAGTAAAGGGCAAACCGTGTGTGTAGGCTGTACAGTGTTAACTAACTGCTTCATCGCTGCGTCACTGTGTCCTGCCTCAAGGCCTGTGTTTGGAGTCGGAGACCGGGATGGGGCCGGTGGACCCAGACAGCCACAGGCCCCTCATGAGCGACGAGGAGGAGGAGGAGAAGGAGGAGGAGGAGGAGGAGGGAGAGGGGTGTGATGGAGGGTACTACTCGGTGGAGCAGCAGGAGGAAGCGGCGTCCCAGAGTCCGACCGCTGTCGGCTTCTTCCAGGCCTTCTGCCTGCCCGGAGTGCTCCCTGTAAGTGTTGCCGTTGGTGACGCGGATGTATTACCCGCTTGGTGTGTGTGTGTGTGTGTGTGTGTGTGTGTGTGTGTGTGTGTGTGCGTGCGTGTGTGTTGTTTTACAAGCCTGTCACAGTCCAAACACGACCTAGCCCAGGATAGTGAGAACCAGAGTAAGTTACATTTTGGGTGAAACGGAGATGTTTACATCAAATTAAAGCTCTTGATGAGCTCTTTCTACAGCCAAAAGGGTCCAAGTGAATTCTTAATCAATTTGGAGTTATTCATTAAAAACCAAAAGACTTATATACTGAACGTACTAGGGTAGTTGATGCCAAAAGGGCTTAATTGCACTTACACCATTTTGGCATTGAGAAATGTATATTAGGAAATCATGTGGTAAGGATTTTTTTTGTTATATTTTAATTTATTTTAAAGTTATTTCTTTTAAACTGTATGTAATGCTTTGTTCATATTGTCATCAGATGGGCCCATGCATTTATATGAAATGGATGAAATGTTGGGACCAAAAAGGCACGTGAATTTTTTGTTTTGACTCTCCTGTAAAATTGGAGAAATATCACTTATTATTACTTAGTATTTTCACCTACATATTTATTTTTAATCTCAATGTTGGGCAAGAAAACTACAAAGCTTTGTGACATTTTGGTTATATTTACTTAGTTGTTTCATAATCACTTTATCCAAGTGAAATAGCAACTGAAAAAAGCTGTTTGTGTGTATTTGTGTCTCTCTTTGTTCTCCACGTCACCTTGGGGTCCTCCCTGTTTGCCTGGCAGTACTCCCTGGCATATGCCTGTCTGAAACTGGTCAACTACTCCTTCTTCTTCTGGCTGCCGTTCTACCTGAGCAACAACTTCGGGTGGGAGGAGGCCCAGGCTGACCGGCTGTCCATCTGGTACGACGTCGGAGGCATCATAGGTACGTATGGTCTCGGAGTACATGAATCCATTACTAATATGTAAATATTTGGCGATTGTCATTTCAATGGGACATTGCTAGAATGGTTATTTCTGTCCCATGCAGGCTGCTGGTAAATTATGATTATGACATTTAAAAATAAACATGTGAATAAGTTAATTAACTGGTGTATGTATTTAACATATTATTTAGTAAAAGCAATCAATGTTTAGAAAGGGAGTGATATCAGGTATTTACATAAAATAAAATATAGAGCCCACAGCACATTTGTAAAAGTAAGTTTAATATAGTATAAATAGGTATAAAGGTACATATAATAATTAGAAATACTGTATGAATCTAAATCTAAAAATGTATGTGGTCTCTTAATTTTTTCCGCTGCTGTGTCAGAATGAACATTTGCAACAAAATCAATGTACTTGAATGAATATGAAAGTAATTCACACGCTCTCTCTCCTCTGTCTCTGGTGCTTGGCTCCGATCAGGGGGCACCTTGCAGGGCCTGATCTCTGACTTGCTGGGCAAGAGAGCGCCGGTTCTGGTCCTCAGCCTGCTGTTGGCCATGGGAGCCCTGGTGGGCTACAGCCGTGAGTGCATCCATTCATAATATCACACCTAGCCCAGTCAAATAAGCCTCTTAGACGCTTTACTCTCCCTGTTGGACATGGTGTCAACTGTGTTAGTTTCATGTATACGTACACGTAGGCATGGGATGAAAATTAATTAAAAATGAATGTCATGATTATCCTGGCCAAAATAATTGTGATAGACGGTATTATCGTGATAAATGGTAAATGGGCGTATTTATATAGCACTTTTATCCAAAGCGCTTTACAGTATTTTTGCCTGACAATCACCCAGTCACACACACATTCATACACCGATGGTGATTGCTGCCATGCAAGGACCACCGGGAGCAATTAGGGGTTAGGCATCTTGCTCAAGGTCAAGTAGGTCAGCACCGGGGTTTGAACCCACAACCTTCCAGCTATAAGTCCAACACCCAGCCCACTAGACCATCCTGCCCATCCTGTGATCATTATAAAACTCTTATATTATTAAACTCTTTAAAATGGCACTAAAACATACTGGAATCACTTTATCTTAAAATATGTTACCAAACAATCACTTTTATTATCACGACACACATGTACTGTGTCTTTTTGTGTGATTCTTTTGGATTTGATTCCATTATTCAACAAATCCGACTTATCTTTTCTATGTGGGGGACGCAATGGGAAAGACGAGCCTTCATCCATGGTGGTGATGGACTAGAAAGATGCACGCTAATAAATCATTAAGTAAATCAATACAATTGGACTGCACAAGTGAGCTACACAGCTTCCATCTACTGGCATCTACTGTACAACTGAAAATTGCAATTGTGTCCTTCACCTCCATAACAACATTTTAGGTACTGCTACCATATTTTTATAGTGTGCGAAGGTGTGGGTATTTCCTATTTCCGAACTGTCTTTTAAAACACATAATCTAGGGAGCCGTCCATTGAAACTGTTTTAAAAGGGCAGGTGTTTTCAAAAATATACTAGGCACGTGATTGGACGAACCTGTGAACCAGCAGTCTGTTGTTATCCACTCTTGCAGTAGAAAAGTCGAGAGGAGAACGAAAACACATTTTCCATTGAGAAAAGCCTTTGCTCTTTTAATAATTTCTAATAAAACTGATGCTACATTGCATCACCTCCGCTCACCTCCCTCCGTAGGACCCACCATTGTTGTTATCGAGTTGTTTTCAAGTCGCCTTCGTCACACCTAAACCACACTCGTAGCTAAGAGTACGACGCTGATTGGCCATGTTAATCCAAGCTCTCAGGAGAAAAGACATTGATAGATGAATGTTAATGTCAATTAATAGATTAATGTTAATATACGTTACGTATGTATGCATGTGACCTACTGTACGAGGTGATGTGTAGTCGTGGTGGAGTACCCTGTTGAACCACTGGGGGTAGTCACAGACTGAAATGGATCACAGTTGAAAATGCAGATGAAATGACACTGGCCTGACCAGCAGGGGGCGGGATAAAACCATAACCCTGTGTGTGAATAACAGAAGCATGACAAGACAGAGGTCTCTCCTCTCCCCCCCCTCTCCCCTCCAGACTCTCCCAACGACCAGCTGGTGAATGCCGTGCTGCTGGCCACTACGGGCTTCTTCATCGGCGGCCCGTCCAACATGATCAGCTCGGCCATTTCGGCCGACCTGGGCCGCCAGGAGGCCCTGCGGGGGAGCCAGCAGGCCCTGGCCACGGTCACCGGCATCGTGGACGGGACCGGAAGCGTAGGAGCTGCCGTGGGCCAGGTGTGGTGTGGTGGGGGGGGGGGTCCTTTACCTTGTGGGTAGTGCATCCTGTCACACAACAGCTTGTAGGAAGGTTTCAGTCTTTTGTAGAGAAGTCAGAAATTACGTTGGCTCATCTTAACGCAATGCAAAGTCAATGGAGCGCTGAAAACTGTTTGTGTGCCGCCCCCCCGTTCACTGTTTACAAACAATGATGACGTACATTAGCCCGGTTTGGCTGCAGAAGTGTGATGGAGTCCAATGACTTGTCAAGCTACACAATAGCGTTAACCACAAACGATCACATAGAATTGCTTGCAGGTGAATCTGGGAATCTGTCTATAGGAGCTGCCGTTGGCCGGCGGGGGGGCTGGCTGTGTGTGCCCTGTTGTCATGGTGTTTGTGCCTTGTCACTGTTTGTGTGTGTGACTTGTCCTTGTTGTGCTTTGTGTTGACGTGCGTGCTAGTATCCAGGCCACTGTGTACTAGCATGAGTGAGCATTTTGCAAGTCGCACATGACGTGTTGCTTTTTAACATCAGTTTGCCATGCACAGAAGATTACACATCAGCTGGAGACATTGGCATTGACACACACACACACACACACACACACACACACACACAGGAGCTGTCTTAAAGGCAGGGTCAGTCAATCTTGCTAACTTCGAGCTCAAATCAAAACAGTATCGCTCCGAGCTCCTCCACAGCGCCTCACATGTCGAAATGCATTGTGAAGCATTTCAAGTGCAGTGCTACGGCTTTGTTGATACGAGCAGTGTTCGCCACTTTGTCTATGTTGCTATCTACAGAGCCAGGGCTGTGTAGAAGTATCCGAATTTATATTTTTTCCTCAACACGCACAGAGAACAGTAAGCTAGCGGAATGCGAGGACACATTTGTTGAATTTGACAAAAAGTGTATTGGCTTCCATTTAGCGTGCAGTAGCTGACTATACCTTTAATTAAGCGCTCCATCTATCTGTCTGTCTGTCCGTCTCAGTACCTGGTGTCCCTGATCGAGAGCAGGCTGGGATGGATGTATGTCTTCTACTTCTTCATTGTGATGGTAAGGGAGCCACACGTCGCTGTAGTGTGTGTGTGTGTGTGTCATGGTGGGAGAGGACAAAATTAGGAAATACATTTGTTGATTTACTGGTTACATTGCATATCCAACCAATTCCAACAATTTGTGAACTCAAATAAAGCCGTTAAACTGTGTGTGTGTGTGTGTGTGTGTGTGTGTGTGTGTGTGTGTGTGTGTGTTACACAGACCTGTGGCAGCATGCTCTTCATCATGCCTCTCGTCTTCAAGGAGGTGCGGGCCATGTGGAGAGAGCGGCAGGCCGTAGGCCAGCGGCTTTGAACTTTAAACCTCGACCCCACTCCCGTCACGTGGTAGGTCACAGCAGGGGGTCCTGGCCAGCTCTAGCCATGGACCACCCCTGTGAAGGACAAGCTCGGAGCCTTCCTGATTTCACGATGTGAATGTCATGTGACGAGATGGGCTTTAGGCGACAGCTCTATCTCGGGGCTAAGCTCAACCTCACACTATAAAATGTCAAATGTTTATCTATTAACCATGATTTTAGAGTTTATTTATGTGACAAAATGTTTTGTTTAAAATGTTTGACCCGTTTGTCCGTCGTGCGAGGCTGTAGATTCAAACCTATTAATTATACATTAACAGTGTAATTAATGTTTGACCTTTTAGCTACGCAATTACTTGACTATAGATGGGCAAGGCATCTTTTTAAAATGAAGGGTTCTTAACCATAAGCTTTGCCACCACCATGTTGTGGAGGTGGTTCGGATGGGAGCCAGAATTTTAATTGTTGCTGAACTCTGTAGCTTCCTTCCACGCTCTGGCATTCTTCAAATTATAATAACCTGCCAATTGTGGACCGGAGCTGGATTCGTGCGTCTACCGTGATTGAGGGGTTAATTCTAAATGTCACAATGACGACTTTATATGGAAGCTACATAGTCGAAGGGTTAAATTCCACTTTTTCAAATGTAAAAAGTATACATACTTGTAGTTTACAAATATATCATGAATTTTAGAATATTTTAGAAACATTCAAAATCCTTCAATTGAATTAATCATTATTACATATCTAATAGTATAGTTTTTACAATTTAAAAGGACATTTGTTGTTGACATTTCTTAAAGTCACTACAACGATGCTTGTATTAAATGATCGTTAAGATCGGAGTTTAAGTTGTACAGTGGTGTTAAGGCTGTCAATGTTTATATTGAATTGCCTTAACTACATTATTTGTTTACATAAATCATCAATATTGCAAAACAAAAGCTTCTGTGTAAGAGCTTTAGAAATGCATATTGGCATTATTTAAACTTGTGGGAAAAGTCACATTCACGATTAAGGTGAATGTGACTTAATGTGTAATGTGTGTTTTCAAACATTTTTACTTTTTAGTAGCCTTAAATCTGAATCTGAACTCAGTTTAATTACACATACGTGATCCTATCAGTCATTTTTTAAACAACAAATTGTAACTTTTCCCTTTGTTGGTATTTTACCCTCTGCCCTCTAATGGATGATCAAAATCTCTTAAAACCTTTTTAATAAGGAGTCACTAAAGAAAGGTCTCCTAGAATGTAGTGTAATGAGATATTGCACTCTAAATACCTTTTTATAGGGATAAGTCACTGACAGCCATTCCAAACCCACTTTGTGTTGACTAAGGTGTTTATAACTGAACCTTGTTTCATTGGTAGAAACCACACACCCAGTCAAATGTATAATGATCACGTCTAGTGCTTCTATCAATGGAAAAATGTGATGTATGTCATTGGCGTCCTCAGTATAACAGTAATTTATAGAAAGTTAATACTTAATTTTAAACTGAAGCTGTGGAATTTATAAGAAAATAACTAAAGCCATCTCTGGGTGTGCCATGCTACAGATTGTATATTACAAAATAGTGACTGAATGTTTCTCTGGTCTACATATCTGTTTTGCCTCTTTTGTTTTTTTAAGCAATCTTTAGGTTTTAAATTGAATGTAATTCTTTTTTAAATAAAATCTTATTACTTTTTATACATTTTTATTTTCCTTTTGTCTATTTATCAAATATGATGGCACAAACCCACAGAATACCACTACTTATATTATATTAGTAGACACTGTAGCTATTTGACCACCAGGGGACCTCTCAACAGTTGTCGGGCTGCAGTACTGTACTATATCATAATTAAAGCCTTAAATAACTAAGCTAAATATAAACCTATGGTATCTTACATTTCAGCAGGATATTATGACACCAAACAAAGTGAATTTTAACAATAGCATTTATTAATATTAACACACTGACATTAAGGAGGCGCAACAGTGCACAAGACATTGTTTAAAAATATTACCAAATCTGTTCCCATAGTTACACATACACGTTTTTACACGTCTCACATATAGATTAATGTCAAAACGTAGTTAAGGATTAGAATTCACTCATGCATATAAAATATAGAAATTACAATGTAATATTTTTAGCTGCGATTGGCGAGTTAGAAGTTGTGATGAAATGGAGTTGGCCGGGTTTGGACAGGTGGTAAAATAAATCTGACACTTTATCTGAGGTCAACAAAACAAACATGCCAGATATTCATTATTTAAACAATATGCCCACAATCTGTGCCACAGCCTTTAAATGATGGCATGTAGTTTTTTTCTTTTCTTAAAACCTCATTTGCTTGAACAAGGCATAAGAATTACAGAATTATTTTGTCAGTAAAGTAGTGCAAAAATGTTGAGAAAAAAAAAGTTTAACCACAGTTATAAAAAAGGGAATTTATAATAATGTCCCTGAAAACAAATGATACATAGTCAACATAACTTAATATACCCTTAAGAATTTGTCCTGAACACACTAAAACACGCTAAAAAGACTAAAGGTAATCTCAGCTATTTTAAATCACAATTTTAATGGCACATTTGCCATTTCAAACAGCATTTTACCTTGCAGAACAAAACAAAATTGAGTTGACATAAGCATTAAAATGAAGCGTTCACACCAAATGTATTCTAAAACCAAGGCAGTTGTGAAGTCAGAGAGAAAAGGAGACAGACTGCTTGTCTCATGTACAAATGTTGACACAGACTGCTTAATCTGATGTGAAACCTGAAACTGAGATCTGAACCTCAACATCTTTTGCCACAACAAAAAAATCGAGACCTTTGTGTCTGTCGCTTATTTACCCCCGCTAACTCCTCACAGAGTGTTGGTGTCCTTGAGCAAAGCACCTAAGCCTGTCTAGCTGTGTAACTGCTCATGGTGGTCAGGTGTGGCCTTGCATGGCTGATGCCACCATTGGTGTATGAATGTAAGGCAATCCTGTAATTTGAGTGGCTGGAAGGCTAGAAAAGCGCCCATATACATCAATGCAGTCCATATACTATTTATTATGAATCCTGAGTTTTTTTTATTATCAATTTCTTGATAGTTTTTGCTTAACTGTTTGAGGTAGGAATTAATCCAGATTACAGTATGGCTATTTAATTTCAGGCATGTACTATTCAAATGTCACCTGTGTCATACATTTATAATTCATTTTACAAAATAATGGTGTAAACCTCTCATATAACCGTTGATACACCCATAACAGCCAATGGTTTCTGTGATTATGATTTTGTAATCTACTGACATAGCAATTCCTCTTTGGTTCAACTGCCATGATTTGTTTACAAATAATTAACACCATATTTGCTGCCAAACACGGAAACATGACACACTTACACACGAAGTAAATAAACTGAGTGATGCAGCTCAATTCTTCATATACAATTATAAAATGCTCTTTAGAGAAAACAATGCTACATTCCCTTCATAGAGAAAACAGGTGTGTTCAAAAACTTAAGGTTTGCTATACAAGACAAGAGTGGCACGCTACATTGTTAAAAGCACTGACCTAAAGAATTACCACCTTTTTTACAATCCATTATGCAAGCAATACAAACAAAACCTAGAAATGAATAGCTGGAGCAAAATGAATAGTTGTTTTGGTGTTTGGGTGGACAGTTATACAATTTATTTGATCAATGCACAAAAGTGGCAACGGAGTTTCATTTAAGACAATGATTTTAGGCCTAGTTTTGCATGCATTTTTGGAAATGTCACAGGTGTCACATCCTGCTACAGTCCATATACTATAGGTCAGGTACTGTACGAAACATAGTATTACTCTTAAATCCCTATAGTTCTGGCACAGCCAAATTACCTTGTCGGCAAAACTCCACCGCTGACCTCCGACCTGGAGCTAATCACTGCCGTGACCCCATGACCCCACGTTTGACCCCTGCTCGAGTCGCGCGGTCCTGTGGCTTTTGGAGCCATACAGCGAGACCATATAGGCTGCACACTGAGTGACGCCTGCAATAGCAACTCATACACAGAACATCTTAGTAGTTTGGATAGAGAGAAAGAGAGTCAAGCACTGAGGTTGGAGAGCTCCATAAACAACCCCCATTAGAACCCCTTAACAAGAAAATTATCCTCTTATATGGACCTGGGGCCTTTTTCTGGTCATTTACTGAAAGTGAGCCCACAATTCACAGTATAATCCTTAGAATACAATATCTTATATATACACACATACAAGTTCTAGGCGTTAGTGGACGGGGTGGATGATAGCTTAATTGCACTGTAAAACTAACGTATATGTGGTGTTTTTTTAAGCCCATCATAGCTGAGCTTTTCGACAGTCATTTCCAATCTGCTACATATGAAGTGACACATTCTTTAACATGAGGCGACCTGTAAAGGACTATGGGCCAGAACGTAGGGAGCACTATATGTCTCTACTGCCGTGTGGCTCCTTTATAATTCAGGAGTCGTCTTTTCTTCACCTTGAAGAAATCTGCGAAAAGATGGCAAACAGGAGTTAACGGTATGATCACAAAACAAATGCATATAGAATACAGCAAACCCCACCAAGACAAAATGGCTGAATGTCAATGTTTTGTTGTGCTGCTGTAACATGATATGATTGGACTATTAGTCAAATACGACATTCTCAGGTAGGTTATTTCCTCATTATGTACAGCATTTCAAACAAGGAACTCTAGTATAGCATCACAGAAACCAGAAAGAAAAATTATTTCCAAAAAAACAAAAACGCATGTTTGTGATTGTATCCTATAGTACAGTGGTTCCCAAACTAGGGGTCGGGACCCCCCGGTGGGTCGCAAGTCACAAGATGATTTTCAGAAATTAAATAAAATTTTTAAATTATTCAAATTGCATAGTTCCGCCATAGGTGTTAGTAGTAGTACAGTTTATACATTACGTTGATGTATTCTGCTACTAGCCTGTATTAAAATACTATCAAATAATATAATAGCTGTTATTCTTCTACCACCTCTGGGGACAGCGGGGGTCGCGAGTCTCTGGCGCTGTTATTTTGGGGGGTCGCGAGCTGATAAGTTTGAGAACCCCTGCTATAGTATATGGTACATATACACCATAAAACACCATATTTTGGCCACACAGTACTTTTGCGCCCCACCTGTAATAGTAGCCTGCCTGCGTTTTGTAGGCTGCGTTTTGTAGCACCCTCTGGTGGTGACCTCCAGGTACTCCTCTCCAGACCCAGAGGAGGTGCTTGGCGCCGGGGAGCCAGAGTCTGACGAAGACGTCCGCGACTTCCTCGGAGCCCGGGGAAGGCCCACGGGGCGCCGTGCGTCCCGGCTGCGGTAGAAGGCGGGGACGTCGCCACACTGCACCTCCTCCCACTCGACGCCGGGGCTCCCATTCCCGCCAGCCGCCGCAGGGCAATCCCGCTCAAAGTCAAAGTTCCATCGCCTGCCGGCCGACTCCACGCTGCTGCGGAGAAGCCTGAGGAAGTCCTGCTGCAGCTGCCGGTGGTCCACGGGCCCGAAAAGGCTCCTCCGCACCGGGCCAACCTTCAGATTCAGGGCCTCGATCCCACCAAGCTGAGACACTTCAGACTGGCGGGATGCTTCAGCTTCTGTTGCCGTCGATGATGATGATGATGGTGTTGAAGCCATCGTTATTTCCCTGCCAAGACGTAAACGCACGCACACACGCACGCACACACAAGCACACAAAGAAAGACAAACGTTTTGTGTTAGCTACAACCCGCTGAGCAATTATAGATACAAAGCCACATACACACACCACATAAATAAATCTCGACTCCACCAACGATTGCCACCTGGCAAAAGGTCACTGTGAAAGGTCACTAGTTCAAAAAGACAAATAAGGAATTTCTCTCCACCAGTGTGTGAAACCCATCCCTCTTGGATGTAATTAGAATCACACTGCTTGAATGTTAACACCAACAAGAGACCAGTTTTTAATTTATGTAAATTTTTATAAACACTTCTGTAAATGATTCTGTTTAGTAATACGCTATTATTGCCAACTGTAGTGACTCAAATGGCTATTCTATCTTGTGAGAAACCTCCCTTTTAGTTATATAAATTAGAAACGTCTCCGATCACATCTTGCCTCCAAGAAGTAGCATTTTACCCGTCAGATACACGGTTTAATGTTTACATTATGAACAGGTGAGCGATTAAAAAGATGTCACAGACTGTTGGGTTTCCTTCGCAATCTCTAATCGGGCTACAGAGCGTCTAGCGCGCAGTGTTACGGAAAGCTCTGATCAATTGCAACATGATCGAGTCTTACAAGAAAATTATGGAAAAATGCGTATTAACTCAACAGCTCTCTTCCCAGTTTGAACAACATTATAAGAAATATGTACACACTTGAGGGGATACATTTGGAGTGGGTAATGATGGTACAGGAGTGGGGGATTCGTGAGATTGCACAATTTAGACATCTCAAAACTACAGTAACCTGCCGCTAATCACTTTTTGAAACAATATTTGCTTACACAAATTTGTGCATGCAGCTATGATCAGGTTTGGCAGACATTTATGTTTTTTTTCTCATAATACGTTGTGTGCTATAATAACAACTAAGACTTTTGCCCAGTCCTCTGCGCGTAATAGTTGTTTTTAGTCGAGTGGGCGCGGTTATGATCAAGTTTCGTCAGCGAGTGTTGACCCCCCCCCCCCCTCCTTCCTCCACAAACAAACACATGCAACCCCAAGATACCTATAGCCAAGCCTAATGTACAACATCAACTTTTATTAAAAGTAATAATAATCCTAATATCCGATAATAGCAGATCATAACATCAGATCGTAGTGCGCAATACAATGAAAATTCGTAAAAACCAGCAACACGTAAGATAAATGTGACGCAGTTTCAATGGTTAGTGTTTGCAAGGATGCGGGCCAGTAAGATTCACAAGATCTGACATAAAACTGTAGGCCTACTGGAACAATGTCCACACTCCACACAACTTTAAACGCTCCTGGAATGGGGTCATTAAATTATATAACATCTAAAACAACTACACTTCCTATAAACATCGCCACTTAACGACATGATATCATTTAAGACATCTTACCACTATGCAGAAAACAAAACAACTACAAGAAAACACTACGATGACACATTAAAACATGGTGAAATAACGACGTTAATTACATTTAAGATAACAGCGCACAAATAATAGGATTTTGTTCTTACCATTCGGTAACGCGAAATCAAGTGCAAACGTCCCAGACCTGCTTCAGTCTTTATGGTTCTGCAAAATGAAAAATTTTTCCCAAATCAGTATAACCCGTGTTCCTGACAGCCACACGAGCCACAGAAAAACAAATGTCACATAGAGTCCTAGTCGTAGTAGACAGCCCACAAAACTAAACCTCCCTCTTACTGCCAGTTTTGTCACGGACCTAAAACTAGAGGCCGGCCTACTGAGCAGTCACGTGGTATCCATCGAAACAATCGTAGCTCTTGGAGCGCAGCCAGCCAGAGGGTAAACAACGTTTAGAGCAGAGGATTTAGCACATTATAAATGACCTGATTGACGTAATGGCTTCGCATGACAATTAAACCCAACCACTCTGCAAGATGGCAATGCAAATGCGCGTACATTAAACATAAAAACGCACCAAAGACGAACTAGGTTAGGCTATATATAATTTCCTTACTCACGATGCAATCATTCCACTACTGTTGTTTCGGTGCGGTCCATAGCGCATGTGCACAAATGAGCACTTCTGCTTATACTTCATTGCAAATAGAAGTAGGTCAAATATATTGGCATTGGCGACCATTTCCCTTTCTCTTTCAATGTGACACACATTATAGTGTTGTGTTTGCATCACGTTTTGCTTTGGCTCAACGCCAGGGACGTTAGTCACGTTGAGCTGCAACGTGAGGAGCTTCACAAATATGTTGGTTACTTGCAGATTTTTTACAAAAACTTGAAACAGGATAGGATATTATTTCCTGGTGCCATTCGAGGGCAGTGCAATTCCCTGCCAATTCGGATCTAGTTGAATCTCATTTCGACACATCTCGAAAAAAGGGTCAAAAAATAAAAAAATATATATAAAAAAAAAATGTATATAAATATATATTAAACAGCAGAGTTTTTAGAGCAGACCCAGGGTTAGAGTTTTCATGAATTGTCCTCCTATAGGGGCATAGTTTTCCTTCCGTAACACCTGTTTGTTAGTCTAGCTAGCCTACACCACTGCAGGTTATATCATTACCTAACAGTTTCCTAATATAGGTTGTCACTTAGTCATGACAGTCTGGATGTTTGGTGCTTTGCAGATACAGTAGTTACATAGTGCTCTTATTGTACACCCCTCAGTAAATAGTCTAATCTAATGTTTACCTTACACACTATAATTGTATAGTGCCTTGTAAGCTGCTGTGTTTGATACTGTACACTGTAAATACTGTATACACAGTATTTACCTTCAGTTAAGGATAGGTGAGAATATGCTAATACAGAATTTAAGGTTTGCGTATGTGTGCACAGGGGTGTGTGTGTGTGTGTGTGCGTGTGCGTGTGCTGATAGCTGGGCCTAACAAGTAATCAAATGTGGAATAAAAATAAATAAATGATATGTACAGTAAAGACAAAATAGTCTGTGTATGATGGAAATAATGTGACTGTGTAAGTTTCAACACCTGAAAAAGGAATTCTGCTAAATTAACCACACCTCTATTACACATTGGTGTTAATACTGCATTTTAGAAATATTCATACCGATGGGGTAATCCTGCACCCACATCTAAAAAGAAGATGTTTTATAGGCACATTTTAAAAACAAATGATATCCCCAAACATCAACCCAAACTGAAAAAATGTTTGGTTACAATAATGTTTGTATTGGCATGTAGACCTACATGCTAATCCTGTTCTGATATGTGGATCCAGTGTTTTGCACAAATGATAATTTTGTATTTGAAAGGCCAAATTAAAAAGTAAAATAAGGGTTCCTTTAGTGTGATTCCTTGTTTTGTGATTCCTATACTGTAATTACTGTTTGCCTATTGTTTAACGGTAAGGTACTAATCCTTGTTTGTCACACTGTGAATTTGGGTGGTGTGTTTGCATTACCCTCTTAACCCTAATCCAAGTGATTCTACTGTTTAAGGCATGTTGCAATTGACTATCCAGTCATTACCTATTGTCTTCAACCTACAATCCTTTGAATACATCAGCCATTGTTTCACACCCTTGTGTGCATCATGCAATCTCAGGTCAGACACTTTTTACAGTGGTCTTGTCTTGCCTATACATTTTGTAGTTTGAGTCAATTTGGGGGATATAAATGATGTCCATTCCAAAGATGCTCATCTTTTAAATAAGGAGAGTTACAGCTGTATCTATAATTTGTACGCACATTAATACAATATAAATGCAATCTGTTTACTTTGAGTTAGTTGACTATATGGGTAATCATGTACATTTGTATACAGCTCTGATGTCTCATACACAAATTAAGCAATTTAAATATTTTATCATTGTCTGTTTAGAGCAAATGGGATAATTCAAAGCCCACAAAGCTTTCTATTCATAAATTGGCCAAAGCAAAGACTTTATATTCATCCATAAGTGTCTTTTAGCACAAGTTCTCTGCTACAGGGCCACTGTTCAAACACAGTATGTTAAAGAGAAATAAAACAATTCCACAGATACATGATATAAACATAAATTCAAAGTTTTGGACCATGTGCTAATGAGATCATATCAGTTACCAATTACACCCGCTGTTCCCAACGACAACCTCACCCGTTTGAATGCTAAGGGCAAGTGTCTGTGCACATGACTACAAATATAGCCATCTAATCACTGTGAGCTTCTATGACAATTTGTAACAGCTTGAAAAATTAATTTATTCTGCGTTTCCTGCCGGAGGAAGTTTGAACTTTATGAAAGGAAGAAGGCATCAAGCCAAACCAGTGTCTGGAAGCTGTGGTTCCCATGCCGAGGGCACCGAGACATGATGCCACACCTCCTGAGATTGTGGAGGCGTTGCCGCGGTGACGGCAACACACAGCAAAGAGGAAGCGCAGCGCGTCGGTTACATTGCTGCGGTTGTTACTGAGCTGGAAACTTTCTCTGCGAAAGGAAGAAGACAGCGAGACAGGCCTAGAAGGATGCTCGTTGTTAGTAAACAGGTGCATACTGTGGGGTTTTCCATGGCCTCTCTCTGCCCCGACATGCTCCCGATACGTCTTACTGTGACTGTAGACTGTTCGTGTAGACCTTAAATTGCTGACGCAACGGGGGAAAGAGGGATAAAACAGGAGCTTAATAAAAAGGACATTATTTAAAAATGAATAAACTAGAAACACAGAACGAAAGATAAAGGAGTTGTCTGAGGTCACGTTGAGGCCTGCGTTTATACCCTGCTCCCGTACTGTACGTTTTTTTTAATGGCCACTGGTACATCCCACAAGCCAACGTCTGCTTGGGACTGATAATTTACAGCCTACTAAGTGTGTAATGACATCACGCTTTGCGTTCCGCTAAGCAATAGATTTGTCATGTTTATATTACTGAAGTGTTTTGGTAAAATACAGTAAATGTACAGTATTTTGGTAAAATACAGTAAATGTACAGCATTTTTGGTAATATACAGTATGTACAGTATTTTTTAAAACACCTGTGAGAGTCCTGCGCAATCTTTATGGTATACTACAATGCAAGTAAACCCTAAAGAATGTGATGCAGTGGGGGGGTCAACAAACATACGTTCAGGCTGAGTTCCAAAGGCAATGACCGCTGTTCTCTTTTCCTGTGGTTATAATCGAGCTTTATTCGGTTTCTTTCCACGCACAGCGCTAAAGTGCACACACGCACGTTACACGCAAGGCATGGCTGGGGGGGGGGGGGGGTGCAAGTGTGCTCAAAGTGGGAATGGGGGGTGGGGGTCTGGGGTTTTTAAGTAAAGGTGTTATGATGTCTTTGGAAGTGTGTTTTGTGCGGTGTAGCAAAGGTTGTTGGCAGCTGCATATGGTCAAGGAACTCTGTGTGTGTGTGTGTGTGTGTGGGGGGGGGCACTTTACTGTTTGTTTTGAGGGTTTTTGGTTGGAGATTTTTGGCTGGCCAACAAAATAATTTTCTCTTAAGTGGGGAGTTGCATGTGTGTGTGTGTGTATGAGTGGGTGCAGTATTTCTTTTTAACGCATCCCATTATGTACTGTTACTGTATCTGCTCAAGCACAGCATGTTCTCTCTCTCGTAGAGCACGCCTGCTGCCTGAGCCAGCCTGTGCTACGAGGAGACGCCTTTTTACGCTAGTCTGAAATATTGTTTTCAATGTTCGTAGGCGTGGAAAGAAAGCTTAGGGGTTGGGGCCAGGCCGGGTGTAAATTAACTCTTTGTTTTCATCCCCACAAATGTGTCTGAGGGTGTCTTGTTGTGGACCTCCTGCTCCTCATAACGTCAGACGTCAGGCCACTACAAACCATGGGAAACATTTGACTTGCGTACAGTATATAAATTAAACATGTTTTATTACAAATGTGCACACATTTTACATATTGACACAAAGATGTATCGTATCGGTATAAAATAAATGTTTGTGCTGCATGAGGGGAGGCAATAAATGCAGGAGGATTGTGATTGGCACCAGTTTAACTATCCTTGTGAAATAAACCAAATATGCTGTATCTGCTCATGGGTCTGAGGTGAAGCGCTGGAAGCCTTCAGCTGTTTTCGCTCGTATTGCCATCTGGAAAACATCTGGTTTGCATCTGGGCCCAAACCTCGGACCGGGAGCACGAAGGCTGTGTGTGTGTGTGAGAGACTTTATTTCTGTGTGTGTGTGTGTGTGTGTGTGTGTGTGTGTGCTAGTGCATGTGGATTTTAACTCTGTAACTGCCTGCCTGCCTGCGAGTTGTACCACGTTAGCATCGCAAAAGAACTGAAAGTAGCCTAAACCTCTGACTTTACTGTATAGCGCTGCAAACCGATGAGGGTGTGAGAGGAACCGTGATCAACCTCTGACAACAAATATCATTTTGAAACTAAGAGGAAATATGTGGTTTCTATAAGTGGCACTAAATAACAGCCTCTGACTGTTTTTACAACTGTACGTGTCAGAACACATAAACACACACGTGTGGACAAGCAGTTAAGCGCACACCCCTGTAAACCTGGGCTGTATCTTCCCGTCACCTTCGTCGGGGTGAAAACCTACTCAGACTACAATGTTGGTGAATGATGCTTTTATTTGAACGGATGGGGTTTGTGGTCTTGAGCAGCTTGAAGCAAGGATGGCGGGAGTGTTGACACGCTAATGCGCGGCTTCACACACGGCTAGTGTGCTCCAGCTAAAGTCTAAAGTCTGCTCATGGAGGTGACCGGGTTGGTATATCAAACAGAGGCCATGCAGGTGAAGACCACCTGAGAGAATAAAACAGGCGTCCGCATCTTCTTTGAATGGTGTTTTGCATAGGGATGGGAGGAGAGAATGAAGCGGAGGTGCAGCTGGTACAAAATAGGAGCTGATGATTACTAGGCCAGCTGGACATGGCAGACAATGTATGAACTTTAACTGTAGGCCTATGGGTCAACGGGGAGCTAGAGACCTGCATGTCCTATGGGTGTGTCTAACAGCCTGAAGATTGAATGGTAAACACAGGGAGATAGATACAGAAAAGATCAGCGTGTCTGAAAGTAGAAACATATATTATTACATTTATATTTTATATATATATATTATATTTATATAACATATTAGCCTATGGCCTAGTATTAAAAACGTTTTAGGCATATTTATTATGAGCAAAGAAAGTGTGTGTGTATGTGTGTGCGCGTGCATGCATGATTCTGGAGCTATGTAGTCACGTGAGCATGCACGCAAAGGGACCTCCTTTTGCTTCTCTTCCCGCTAATAACACCTCAATACAATACTGGATAGGCTAGGTTCCTACTAGCCTATCCAGTAATAGAACTTTCCAGGCCGGTATTTAAGTTAAAGTCAGCCAGCTCTGCTACCCAACGATTACCGGTAGCATTCCGTTTTGCCGTGCTGAGGACACAGATGAGGGGGTTGTTGTCGGTGTACACAACAAAGGATGGGGCATGATACAGATCATCTCTGAATCACTCACAGATGGCCCACTTCATGGCTAGGAACTCCAATGTGCCTGAGTGCATGTGGTAGTTTTCCTCAGGGAGGGGGGGTGGGGGGTGAGCGTCCTGGAGCCATAGGCAATGACAGCCATCTTCCCGCCTTGTCCCTGATACAAGATGGACCCATGTCCATCCTGCGAAGCATCACAATGTAGGACCAAGTCGTGTGTCATGTCTGGGTAACCAAGAATTGAAGGAGGGGGACAGGCGGTCCGCCAGCTGATCCAGGATGGACTGGTAGAGCTGTGTCCAGCTGATGGGGGTGTGGGAGGGTTTTTGGCCAGAATCCTCCTTCCCTTGACTACTGTGGCTGGTGGTTGGGTGGGTGTGTCTGATGTGTTTGAGGAGAGGAGGGCATACAGGGGCTTTGCAACTTTGGAGAAGTCCTGTATGTATGATCGGTAATATGGCCGACGCATATACCCAGGATCTGCCTCAGCTCTCCTGCGGTGGCTGGTCTCCTCTCCTTGAGTGCCTGGACAGGAGCTAGGTCTTTAGGGTCCATGGTGTAGCCCTCTCCACTGACCATTTCCCCCAGAAACCTGACATCTCCTGTACCTCTTTAACACCATTCCCACATGCTCCAGGTGGTCCTCAAAAGGTGGAGCTATGTACAAGGTTGTCATCGAGATACATGTAATATAAATAAAACCCTGTGTCTTCCAAATCAAAACCAGTCCTGAGCGGTGCTCATCAATCAGACTGCAGCATCAAAACAGAGAGACAGTCTGCATGTTGGACCGAGACCCCAAAACGCCCTTCTCACAGCATCTT
>JAODUE010017799.1:1699-24948 GCA_027564755.1 Amblyopsis hoosieri
CCTACCTGTTCATGGGTAATAATAGTACTACTGTATTCAGCCTACCTGTTCATGGGTAATAATACTACTGTATTCAGCCTACCTGTTCATGGGTAATAATATTACTACTGTATTCAGCTTACCTGTTCATGGGTAATAATAGTACTGTATTCAGCCTACCTGTTCATGGGTAATAATAGTACTACTGTATTCAGCCTACCTGTTCATGGGTAATAATACTACTACTGTATTCAGCCTACCTGTTCATGGTTAATAATAGTACTACTGTATTCTGTGTGTGTGTGTAGACTACGTGGAGCAGGAACAGCTGCCACCAACATGTGTCTCGTAGCGGCAGGATGCGTCGAAGTTTATTACGAGATTGGAGTTCACGTCTGGGACGTTGCTGCCGCGGCTGTCATCGTGTCTGAGGCGGGGGGGGTCCTGATGGATGTGGGAGGTAAAAGAACAAACTCTGACATCCCTCCTGCACAGAAGCCTGGGGACAGAGCCCAATAATGATATGCAATGTCAACTGTGATTGTGTGTGTGTGTGTGTGCGTGTGTGTGTGTGCGTGCGTGCGTGCGTGCGTGCGTGTGTAGGAGGCCCATTTGACATGATGTCAAGGCGAGTCATAGCAGCAAACTGTTCCAGCATTGGTGAAAGGATCATTAAAGAGATTGCTGTCTTTACACCTCAAAGAGATGACATTTGACCTTTCTGCTTGTTTTAGTTCAGTGTTGTTTATGTTTTGTAAAGTTTGTTACTTGGCATACTGTATGCAACATACAGTGACAGATGCTGAGAAAACATGTCACTGGTTATTAACCCGTTAAAGGTGGTCAGTGATTGTAAGCTAATACACTTTTTGTCAAATTAACTGATTATCTGCTCATTGTCTGTTAGCTGCCCATTCTTTGTGCACAGTGAATTGTAATTGTGTTTGGTTTGCTTACAATTGCTGACTTCACCTTTTAAGATTCTGAAGGAAATCAGGTTTTAAAGCTATTGTGCTTAAGATGTATCGTTTTGTGATTCGAGTCAGGTATATAGCGTAAGTGTACACAAGCATAATATACCTTAACCAAATTAGTGTTTTGTCTCCAATCACAACCAAATCTCAAATACTTGACATACCACCATTTTTACTTGCGACATTTTTTTAATATATATAAATTATATCAAATATAGTCTAATTTATTTTATGCTGAAAAGACTATTAAAATAATATAACATTTGGTGTTTCTCCAAACTTCCTTTCCCCTCTGTAATTAAAGATTTTCAGGTCAACATTTAATGCATGTTGTGATTTTATTTAACTCCAATCCAACAAATAAAAGCACCACTCACAAAAAATATATACATTATGAAAAGACTTGCATACAGATGAATCATGGTTTGTAACAGATTTTCCATAACTCTAGTAAACATCAAACAAATGTTCACAATATTCAATCGTGTATATAAAGTGTTAAAAGCGTAGCTCTAACCAATCACCATTGCAAGGAAATGTCACCGTTACATGTTAAACTGTAACAGTAGTAAAAAAATAACTACAGGATCATTATCAAACTATACTTCATATGTTTACTGTGGAAGTAATGCTCTGCTACCACAACTGTTCAGTGTTGTAGTAGTCAGCTAGTATTAGTACTAAACTCCTACTGGTACCTCTGTATCTTCTAAACAGCCAATCAGAGCTGGTCTCTGGTGGATTTTTATGAGTAAAATAAATAGTTTTATTTAAAAACAGGCTACTGGCAAATTAGGATATAACTGCTGACATGATAAAAGAAAATGGATAAACAGGATTGCTAACAGCAGTTATCCATAGTTAAGTATATGCATGTTTACACCAGCCTCTTTGTCAGTATACTGTAGTTAGTTACATACTAATAAATGTGTTATTGTAGTCAAAAAACTAGTGTCCAGTTTATTTTTACATCAACTCAAATCCACTTTTTAAACTAATATGCATCAGACCTATACAGACCCCAGACTACATACCATCTACGTACAGTAGCAGCCATGTCTTGTTATGGCTATTGACTGCATTTCCAGAATACACACACACACACATATATACATGTATATATACACATATATATATACATATATATTATACATCACACTTTTGTGCTACATGGTGAAAGTCAATGTATTGCTGCTCTGTCACCAGCAGAGGGAGCAGTTGAGGCTGCGGGGGTTTCAGAGCAGGTCAGAGAAGCATCACTCCTCTTCAGAGGGAGGGAGTGGAACAATGCCTGAAGAGAAGATGCATATTTTAGATCATATTCACAATAACCTGACACACTAGATGGTTTCATACACACAACCATCGTCCATATAACAATTTGTAAAGAGCAGCTATATTAAAAAAATAAGTTGCCGGTGAATGGATGAACCATGTACTGTATATCACCGGCTAAGAGTGAGAATATACGGTGTCATGAGGCCTACTGACCAGGCGGAGTCGCTGTGCATAGACTTGTTCTGCTTCCTGGGGTTTCCTGTAGGGGACGGCAACATGCCAGCGCTGCAGCTCAGCCAAAATCTCCGGCGTGTTGAAAAGGACTGCTGGGTCAGCCTGGCTCCTCTGGACCATATCCACAAGAAACTCCTTATAGTGGGACCTGCCAGAGGGATAGCGCTCATTACTATTCTGCCAACATCTGCTAACATCTACATAAGAATACATGTACGTCTGTCTGATATTGGTCGACTGAGGTAATATATGAATAATAACTGGTCATGTACTGGGACTTAAATGGTAAATATACTGCATATATTTATATTTGTGGATAATGGAACCAGAATACTATCACCTGATTGGCTCATACGTTTATTTATATTGTTGCCCTTTACCAAAGGTCTTAATAATGTCTGCCTTTACTTTTGGCCATGTAGCGGTACAGTAGTGTACATACAGGCAGTATCCTCTGTGTCCCGGTACAACAGGCTGACCACACGGCTGCTCCTCATCGCTGGGCTCCTTCAGCTCCAGAACAGAACAGACCCCTTCAACAGAACCAAGGTCATCGTGAATACACCTCCTGACATGATTAAAACAACTCTATAGCCATTTCTCATGTTCAATGTATTCCAAGTCTATTTTATGCCATACTAAATACCATTGTGGTGGTTTGAGCCTCGTAAACAAACAGCCTGATATTAAGTTCCGTCTCATAATTAAAACAAATTAACGTGTCAAGAAGGACCCTCATCTTCACAGTCATACCTGCGTAAGTGTCAGTACAGCTGCTATAGGCTGGACCCACCCATGTAAGTGGTACTCTGTAATACTGGAAGAAAGAAACAAGACTCGTTGTCATGGAAATGATAAACAATGCAGAGATGCAGCCTAAATCTTATATAGTAGGATAGGTTATTATGCAAGAACAGGTGCCGTCTAACGCTGTCAGCGTTATTTATGAATGAAAAATGCTTGGAACAAATATAGGTCTAAACATAGGCGTATTCATCTCATCAGCAGCATCCAGCACTTTCGCGTTTCTCTCTAAATAACAACATATCTGAGGGGGAAACGTACGGCTGCAACTGGCAACAGATCTTAATGAGATACGACTCAAGTTGCTTAAACACGCTGCAAATTATTTGTATTAATTAGTAAATTCATGCCGAACCCGGCCCAAACCCGGCGTGCCTGGTGAAATATGTGAGAAATAAAGACAGACCCGACCCCAACGTTCGGGCTGATATCTCAAGCTTTATTGTCATTGTGTTTTGACAGCTTCCCCTATAGGCCAGGCCTACCTGCAGCAGTTGGTGTAGGCGGGTGGTGCTCCAGTCTCTCAGGTGGTACAAACAATCTCTGGGATGGTGAGCATGAAGACCCTTTAACTGGCAGTCTACAGAGAAACCACAGGCCTGTAAAACAGTACAAGCAATATTGTATAATGGATATGCAGTAATGAAACCTCTGTACCGCATTAATGGTTAATACACTTGTTCTACAAGGGTTCTGTTTTGTACACGTGCATTATTTAATCTTGACCTGACATGACAGCAACACTACTTTAATTACTGCAAAAACTATATCTAACTTAGTGTGATAATCTTTTTTTTAGATTTAAAATATAATTGGACTTGTTTCTAATATAAATGGCTTATCTAGTGACTTAATTTAAGTAAATGTGCACTTAATTTAACAGTAAACAGACATAGTAACATTAAATAAATAAACAAAACTTTTAACTTTCTTTTACATTCAAACATGGGCTGGGCTATTTCACCCACAGTCTGCTCAAGCACTACATATTCACGACCGCACCCACCCCCGATACTGTTGATATTTTCACCCATTAAGCGGTTCATCTGAGGGTACCCGACCCGGTACGGGGCCGTGTACAGTAACGTACTGTTCAGAACATGTGGGGGGGACTCAACCATGCCCAATATGAGCCATGTTCATCTGAGGGTACCCGACGATATGGGGCCGTGTACAGTAACGTACTGTTCAGAACACGTGGGGGGAACTCAGCCATGCCCAAAATGAGCCGTGTTCATCTGAGGGTACGGGGCCGTGTACAGTAACGTACTGTTCAGAACACGTGGGGGGAACTCCACCATGCCCAATATGAGCCGTGCGTATGCCCTGTGTGACTCACAGCTCCTAGGCTGAAGGGCTGCAGACAGTTCCCACAGAACTGGTGTCGACACTGGAGACAGGTGATGTGCAGACATCCTCCTCTAGACAGGTAAAAGACACAGCGGCAATGTGGGCACACTGCAAGACACAGAGAGACTGGTATAAGACATGCAGGCCCCAGCACTGTCAGACAAACACACAGACACACAGACAGACAGCTGTGTTGCCAGGTTACAGGCGGTCCCCTACCCAGTTTGTTATGATCCAGAAGGTTCTCGAGACGTTCAGAAAGGCTCTGCATCTCTCTGAACTGCTGACAGGATTGGCCCTCGTGTTGAGGGTCCCACTGAGCACCCATACACACACACACACAGTTAAGCATACAAGCCGAAATTATGTGTTCACGTCCTGCCTGTGAGGAGTGCTGTGTTGCTATTGGTCAATTGACCACTAAATGCAAACGATAATGCAAACTGACTGTGCGTGTGTGTGTATATATGGAGGCTTACCGCTGCCCTACATTGAGAGCAGGTGCTCTTCTTACAACTGGGACAGTCCATCCTCAACCTCTGTGACTCATGGAGCACTCCAAAGCTGCACTACGGACACGCACACACACACATTAATCACAACAATCAGAATAATGTAATATGAACTAGGTTGATGAAATGTTCAATGTTAAACGGGTGTATGAAGCATTAAAGCATTGCTCCTTACATGCGAGCACCAGCAGAACAGTGGCATCTCCTGCAGGGTTCTGTCTCGGAGCTTCTGCTGGAACATCTCGTGGCTCTGAGGGTCCAGGTAGTGTCGGATCTGTCAGAGCACAACCAGAAGTCAGGCCAGGTCAGACCAGTGGACAACAGTCATCACATTAGCTATAGGCCAGTGCTATTCAACACTGGTCCTGGAGGGCCGCTGCTCTGCATGTTGTAGTTCTGTTTGTCTCCCTGCTCCAATACACCTGATAACGAGCTATTCATATGTATCAGGTGTGTTGGAGCAGGGAGACGTCTACATCATGCAGGAGGCTAACAGGCTAACCTGCGTGTCCAGCAGGTTGAAGTAGTCCATGCTGTGCTCCGGGCCTTGGCTGAGGTCGGGCTGCTTGCAGAGAGGACACACCAGCTGGTCCACACTCTTTTCTCGGATGGCGGTCCACAGGAAGGTCCTGAAGCAGCCCTCGCACAGAGAGCAGCTGCACTGCGTCATGGTGACCATCTGAGGCCGAGGAGACAGGAGGGAAGGAAGGCCCGTCAACACCTCCCTGGCGTTGAGGAGGACAAGGCGTGGTGCTAGCGGGCCAGGCCACTCACCCTGCTGAAGGACACCAGCTCCTGGCAGATGGGACAGGTGTGGGACAGGTAGCGCAAGGCAGAGACCAGGTCTCTGGTCTGCTGGACCGCCTCCATGATGTCACACAGCTCGAAGCTCCGCCCCTCCGCCGACAACAGGCTGAGGAAGGTGGCCGCCTTGTCTGGAGGGAGGCAGGCGGGGACCTGAGTACGAGGGGAGACGCCGTTACCGCGGTGATCACCGAGCCCTGCCGCTCGGGTCCACATTAAGTGCCGTCTGCCTGCGTTCCAGATGTTTCCTCACCTGCCTCTGCTCCGGTCTTCTCTGGCTGTTGCACAACCTCTCTGAAGGTTGGAGGCCTGCGTCTGATTGGGTCCCTGGTTCTGCTTCTGGTCCTGCAATCAGCTCCAGGTCAGCTCAGTTATCTGAACTCTGACAGCCCTCACGCCAGGTGTTAGCTTAGCCTCGGTGTTGCACATTGAAGTGTAAGTGTGAAGTTTTATCAACACATTTTTATATTGAACGGGACAGTTGAGGGGAAACAAGTGGGAAAGGACTGGGAAATGACCGCGGGGCGGGTTCAAACCCCGCTCTCCCAAGGCACTAAGGCCCATATGGGCAGGGCGTTATCGCATGCGCCACAGCTCCACGCAGATATTGGGTGAATTTGATAAAAAGTGTATTAGCTTACAATAACTTACTATACCTTTCAAGAACGGTTTTCTTAGCATTGCTAATAAGTTTTGCTGCCCCTTAAATGTAAAGTCAGCTATTGCAAGCTAATTGTAAGCTAATACACTTTGTCAAATTCAACAAATATTTCCTCGCATTTTGCTCTCTTACTGTTCTCTGTGCGTGTTGAAAAAATAATCTGATACTTCTAAGCAACATAAACAAAGTGGCGAACAAAGCTCACATCAACAAAGCCGTAGCACTCTGCTTTTCTTCACAATGCGTTTCGATGTGTGGAGGGATATTGTTTTGATTTCAGATCAAAGTTAGCAAGTGTTCTCGAGAATGAACGCTGCCTTTTACGTGTTTGTGTGTGCCACCTGATTGTGTACAACTCTTGAGTGTGTAGATCAGAGGACAGCAGAAGCAATGGTCTAGTGTCTATACTACTGACTGACATCTTACCAGAGGAGAGAGGAGAGAGGAAGGGGTTCGAGGAGGAAGTGTTGAAGTCAATCCCTAGCAGCTCTTCGGTGTATGACCGCCTCCCTCCGTGTTGCCTGTCCTCCTTTTGGCTGGCTGCACATTGATAGGACAGGTCAGGGGTCGCCACGGTAACACGATTGTTCCTCTAGCGCACGGCTGCTCTACTGCTAAATCATGATTTGTCAGCTTTAAAGGCCCGGGTAAAGATGTAGGATCTACTGGGTTACCTGGACCTCCACATGGGTGAGATGGTGATCGCCAGGTGGTCTGATCGATGTAGGCACTGAGGATTTGTCAGAAAACACACACATCACACATTTAATGGAGTTATATTCAAACGTTTTATTCTGGTTAATAGCGGAATATGTGCGTGTATGAATTCAAATGTAAAGTACCTGTCCTGCGCAGGCTGTACTGGTTGGTTAAGAGCAGGGGATGTAGCGTAAAGTGGCGTGTCCTTCTGGAAGGCCTGCCTCATTGCCATAATGAGATTAGGCAGATTGGACACACCCTACCGGAAGTGAAACAGCTGTTATCTATGCCTTAATGCTATTAAGATGTTTCTACCAATAGCTGGGCTTGGCAGACCATAAACAATTTTTTTTTTTACTAAAAGGCTGACAGATAGCACTATCCAATCCAAAACCCAACTGATCTCGATTTTAATCATTCAGTTCAGCACCATTTCAAGTTCTATGAATTTAAAAGTGCAGTCATGGATTCGGGAGAAAGATTGTTATTTGAACTTGATTAAAAACAGCTCTCCCTTCGGTGCCATAGGGCAGGGTTTCTCAAACTTTTCATCTCGCGACCCCCCGCTATCCCCAGAGGTGGTATGGAATAACAGCCATATTATTATTTGATAGTATTTTAATAAAGGCTAGTAGCATAATACATCAAAGTAATGTATAAAATGTACTACTACTAACAATTATGGATAAACTATGCCATTTTCATCATTTAAAAATGTTATTTCTTCTTATGACCCTATCTTGTGACCCCCTCCTCTGTGTCTCGTGACCCCGTTTGAGAACCACTGCCATAGGGTGCTGCCTCTGAAGCTCCACCCACACGTGGACACATGTTGCTAGGATATTGTGTGTGTGCCTATCTACAGAGCCAGCGCTGTGTAGAAACACAAGATTATTTTTTCAGCACACACAGATGGCTGGCAGAGTGTGTGTAGATTCGCTGAATCGCTGACTCTACCTTTAACCAAATGCTATGTGTGTACTAAACACAACCAAAGTAAGCTGCTTCGCAAAATGTTTTTGTCAAATTGCATAATGACACGAGATGTACACGTTTTATAGAACAATTAATAACTATCAGTAGGTTGACCTACGCTGGTCCAGTCACGGAGGTAGTCCAGACTAACATGGCCGTCGGCCTCCACCCAGGGACAGGCGGGGTTGATCACCATAGAAACAGAAGGGCAGACGTAACACCTGGGGCGGATAGTGGGATGGGACTGATGGAGCCACAAGCACACTGGGATGTTGTAGTTTGTACCTGGTTGGTATGATCATAAATGTTAACATACAGATATGTATTGAATATAATATATGATAAATAATAATATATTATATACATTATTATTACCGTCAAAGTTAACAGGAATAGTTCCCGCCAGATACACAAGCTTCCGCTTCTCCTTGGTAGGAAAACCTTATGAAAACATTAACAATCACATTTGTCCAATTTGTCTAAAAACAAACTACAAATTGCAAAGTTAATAGATTCATTCATTTAAATATGTTTATTTTAATCTACCTAAATGGTCCCAAATTTCTAATGTCAATATTTGTGTAGAGTTAATGTACAATTTGAATTTGACCATTACACTAAACACAATTTTAGTTGTTTTTGCTGCTGTTATTACAGTCATGAGACATGATGACAATGAGACTGACACTGCATTAGTTACACACCAATACTGTATCGTCGTAACCACAAGAATTACATTCATTATACTAACAAGCCTGGTCCATATTATATGAGGTAAAATCTAATTTTACATATTTTCCAAGTTGTAGGCTACATTTAAACTTACAGTAGAAGTCAACATACACGCGCAGGTCAGAATAGTCTGATCTCACACTGCAGATATCATTCAATGTTTCATCTGGGAAACTATATTTACACTGAGGAGGGAAGATGAAAGGATGAGTGTTTTTGATGACATGTGATATAGCTAACATGTTCTAGTTATTATTTAGTCAAAACAAACGTTCTAGTTAAGAGGTCCTAGTTAACAAGTACTGAAAACTGGTTTTATTCGATTGATTTGAAGCAAGCTAGCCAGTAGAGCTAACCGACTGAAGTGTTTTCTCACCTCAGTCAGTGTTGCTGGTTCATGTTTGGCAGGAACTTTTGACATTTCTTAGACTTATATAGTATGACATGTTAATTCTAACTGTCTTTCCTGAAAGGGTCTAAACTTTAACGTCCATTTCATAAACTATAACTAAGTAGTCGTTATGGTGAGACGCAAGGTGTGCCTAAATTCCAGCAACTTTTCCTACTCTTCTACAGGGGTGACTTCCGCTTCACTGCTTTCAAAATAAAAGCCTTTTCCCTGGACACTGGTTTGATCAGTGACATTAGGCTAATTTATGTCCATGATATATGAAGTCAAGTGTTGTACTCCCAAACTGAAGCTTGCCATACACATTAACTCTTCAGATAGGCCTTTACACCATAGAGTCACTGCTACTGTTTGCAGACTGGGCATTAGACATGTTTATACAAGTACAGGTTCATGCCATTTCAATGAGACGGCAGTTGTCATTTAACTATTGTCCCTTCCTACATTTCCTCTCCCCTCAGTGCCAGATTGGACATGTGCCCTTGATTGGCCCCATGAAAGGCCTTTGTACAGCAGACTATTGAGCACAGCCATTAATACAGGTTAATATGTCAGGAAAGGTATGACATTAGCTTGTTACATGAAACATTCTTCCCAAATGCCAGTTCACTTGGACGGGCCCATGTTCAGCTATGTTTCATTTGATGTCAAATGTATTTCATATCTCACTGTTTGCAGCTGAACGTCCTCCAAATAAGGCATTTTGTTGTCACAAGCAAACTCAGGGATGATTAGAATCAGTTTTTATAATACCAGACACCCCTGCACTGCATTCAAGTCTTGTTATAATTTTGTATTCAGACAACATACTTGTCTCCCAGATAAGAGACTTTTAAGTATTAGTGTCAAGCAACAAATGATAAATCTGAAGTAATGAACCAATAAATTACAAAACAGTAAAAATGTATTTTCAAAGATAGATGGCAAGATAATAGTTTTAGTTTTAGTTTTGGTTGCTGGGCCTACGGTAGTTGAGGTGATTCCATTTTTGTTTAGTGTGGTTTTGTTTTAACTCTAAAGATTGATCAGTTTTGTATTTTTGTTATTGGTTTCCTGAGTTGTGGCCTACTACCCCCTGAGCTAACTGTCCTGATCTTTTATTTCCCAAGCCTTATTTTTCATGACTTCATACCTTCTGTTGCCCTTTAAAAAAATATTAACACTACATCTACCTTTTGGCCTTTTGGCACAGTTGGTGTGGGGGGGGGGCTTGGATTAAAAAAAAAATTATTCTCAGGTTCCCAAGGTAGGTTCTCAAACCATTGGCACATTTTATAACTCTATTCCATTGTATATACAGGTACCTTTTCTAATATTTGTCACTGATCGAGGTAATATAAAATAATAATAGTAATAATTTCCAATGCAGTTTATCTGGTAGCCTATGTGTGACATTTGTGTTGCGCCCCATTCAAGTCTAAGATTCCTACTGACCATCTGGTTTTGATTTGTTGCCCTGCATGCCTGCAGTAACATACAAGAACAATGTTGATTGGAAAATAACACACTTGAGCTGAGCTGAAGACCACTTGATTGAGGCATACAGTAAGGTTTCTTGCATATCAAAATTTATTAAATATTATTCAAGATAGAGGCATACAGTTTACCACATTTTTCCATCTACCTGTGCTAAATACATCCTTAGTGATTCATTACCTTAATTCATCTTTCTTACAGCGCCCCCTATAGGTAACGTGTCCATGACAACTACATAACTCGATGACAAAGTCATATGTTAAACTTTTAGAGGAAGTTGTTGAGAAACTTACCAACACAGGTCTGGCTGTTTTGTTAGATTTAAAGGTTACTTTTTATAGGCCTATTTGAATTCCCAATGTAAATATTCAAAGGTTCTCAATGTTAAAATACACAATTTTCATCATCAGAAATAATTGTGTGGCAATGACTATATAAATGTACATTTAAAGTTAGGCTACATGGCTATTAGTACCATTAAAAGGTGGCGAAATAGGAAAAATGCATGGGTTAAGGCAGATGGTAGCCTAATATCAGGATAAACACAAATACAGCAGTCATGTGAGTAAACTTCAAGCATGTGAAATATTCATATTGCATAATAACTATAAATATGCTCGAAATCATGCTTTTACAATTATAAGTCAATGTAGGTCATTTTGGCCCATGTCTTGTAAAACCTGGAACAGCGCAGGACGAAATTGTCGTCAATGACCACGATCATGAAGGACCCTATATGTACCCCAAAGTTAGTTTTTCAACTATAAAGCACCTACTCGATCCTCCTGATAACTCCCACCCTGACCCTACGCCTTACTGCAGCCTTCGACACTATCTCCCACCCACTCCTCCTGGAACGTCTGGCTGGTATTGGTATTGCAGGAGTTGCTCTTTCCAGGTTCGCCTCTTATCAGACCGCCAACAATTTGTCCAACTGAAATCCCACAGATCACGATATAAGGCAGTATCACTGGGTGTCCCCCAAGGCTCAGTGCTGGGTCCTCTGCTATTTACTATATACCTCCTTCCCTTGGGCACAATCATGAGATACCACAACATTGACTTTCACTGCTATGCGGACGACACCCAGCTGAACATCTCAACCAAACCCACCTCATATCTCCCCCCCATCTCCCTCACCAACTGCCTTCATGACATCCAGAGCTGGGTGACTCTAAACGCCCTAAAACTCAACAACAGCAAGACAGAGGTCCTGCTCATTGGCTCCAAATCCACTCTCCCCACACAGGACAACTCCAGCCTGAACATTGCTGGTCTTCCCATCCCACTGTCAACAACTGCAAAAAGTCTTGGCGTCACCTTTGATAACTCACTCTCATTCGAATCACACATTAAAACCATCACCCGTGCATCCTTCTTCCACCTTTGAAACATATCCAGACTTTGTCATTCACTCTCATACTCAAGCACTGAGTCCTCTCATCCATGCCTTTGTCACTTCACATCTGGATTACTGCAACTCTCTTCTCTCTGGCATCCCCATCAAACTCATCAATAGACTCCAGTTAGTTCAGAACTCTGCTGCCAGGATCCTCACCAACACAAAGTCAACGGATCACATCACTCCTATTCTGATTCAGCTACATTGGCTTCCTGTAAAGTTCCGTATAAACTTCAAGATTCTCCTCCTCACATACAAGGCCCTCCACAATATGGCCCCCTCCTATCTATCTGTCCTTCTCCTGCCATATACTCCATCCCGATCTCTTCGCTCCTCCTCTACAGGATGTCACCCCCCCCATTCCACCTCTCCACCATGGGGGCTCGGGCCTTCAGGCTTCAGCTGCTCTGTCCCCAGACTCTGGAATGCACTTCTACTGCACATACGACATCCACCACGGCCACCCTGTTTGCTAAGCTCCTCAAGCACCCTTTGTTCCACTCTCACCTTACTGTTTTATTTTATTTTGTATATATTTCTCAGATCAAATGTTTATTACTATAGTATGTATAATTTCAGCCAACTGTTTTATATCTATGTATTTGCAATGTAAGATGTCATTGAGTGTTTAGAAAGGCATCCAAAATAAAATTTATTATATTATTATTATTATTATTATTATTATTATATATCCATGTCCCCTGTAGGTCAGTATGCTGTGTCCCCGTTTCATATTGGCTGATTTATTTTGTTATTATTGTATTGTTTTTCATATTGGAAACACAAATCCCAATGCTGTCTAATTTGAGGGGTGGAGTTTCTTTCACCAGGATAGCTGACTGCATTAAGCCCTGCTGGTATGTATGTATGTATGTATTTATTTAGTCGTGTTGGATGGTGGCAAAGACGATAATATGCAATTCGACAGTAGGCCTAAACTTATTTATTTTATGTATGTATTTTGCAAATACGTGTGGCCCATGATCATCCAAGAATATAAAAATTAACAGATATTAATTTGGGGGGACTTTTATTTTAATTAAGCAGTGTTTCCTGGAAGTATTTCTATGCCAACGTCCCACGTCACCACTAGGCGGTGTGTGTGTGTGTGTGTGTGTGTGTGTGTGTGTGTGTGTGTGTGTGTGTGTGTGTGTGAGAGTGAGTGAGTGAGTGAGTGAGTGAGTGAGAGAGAGAGAGAGAGAGCGCTCATGTGTCCAGTGTGTAGTTGTTGGAGTGGCCGATATCACAGATAGTTTATTATATTTTATTCGACCTGATGTTGACGTTAGTCCGTGTGTAATGGCGTTAGGTCGTTCGTCACTTTTCACGTCCGTTGTTTTCTTGACGTGTTTAGCTGCTGCGCGTGCCTGGGACTCGGACCTGGAGCTGTTCGATCTCGTGGAGGAAATCCCGCATAGCTTCTACGAGTTCCTCTCTGTCCCGCAGGTACCGTGCATCTGCTGCCGGGCTAACGGACACATGAGCAGACTAGCTATACCTAGCAGCTTGCTGCAGTTAGCTGCCTGTTGCTTCATCATGCTAACGCCACGCACACAACCAGTCTACTGTAGTTAAGTAGATTGAATACCGCATAGTCGTCGTTTTGTATGTTTAGTAGCATTGATTAGTAATAATATAGCAGGCAGCAGCAGTATTTCAGTTGTAGTAGTGGTAATTGGGTTATCGTACCACCACACCAATAGTATTTGTAGCAGCAGTACTGGTAGTACTACTAGACTAGTGTACCGGTAGAAGCAGAATCCGTATTGGTAGCATTTATGTGCATAGAGCACGGTATTTTACTACTACACGTTACACTACCGTAGTATGTCAGACAATGCCTGAGGTCGTTTTCACATAATCTGGTATTTTTAAACAGTGCACAGATTTTTACCAGGTTGTTCCATACAGTAGCTTTGTTTACGTGTGTGTGCGTGCGTAGGATGCCTCCTCTGTGGAGATTAAGAAGGCCTACAGGCGTCTGTCCCTCAGCCTCCACCCAGACAAGAACAAGGCTGATGATGCTGAAATCCAGTTCAGACAGGTACTGCCCTCCTCTGCTGTCCTGTTGACCTAGTTATCTGCTGATTGGTGAACCACCCTCTATTTTAGGGCTTGAGTATTACTCATTGCTTCTCTTCCAGCAATTAGCAAAGACAGGCTTTGTGGCACATAAGTGTGGTAAATAAACTGCTGTTTATTGGTGTTGGTGTAGCTGGTGGCGATATACGAAGTCCTGAAAGATGAAGAGAGGAGGCAAAGGTTTGTCACTGTTCCAACCCCACCCCCCGTGGCTCCGTGAGACTAGTAGGCAGCTAACTGTAACAGCTGTATTTTGATTGGTCAGGTATGACGACATTCTGGTGAATGGCCTGCCAGACTGGCGCCAGCCGGTGTTCTACTACCGGCGCGTGAGGAAGATGAGCAATGCCGAGCTGGGTTTCCTCGTCTTCCTCATACTCACAGTAGGACACTATGCTGTTATTTGGTCCATCTACCTGGAGAAACAACTGGTGAGAGAGCAGTGCACTGGCCATTACCACGGTGACTAGAGGGTTGTAACAACAACTACATGGTATGTTGTGTGTGTGTGTAGGATGAGATGCTGAGCAAGAAGAAGAAAGAGAAAAAGAAGAAGTTGGTGCCCAGGCCAGCGGAGGATCCTATTGGTCAGGAGAGAGACAGGTTAGGGATGATGACCTCGAGACTAGACATTATTGACCCTTTTCCATTGCACAGGCTCGGCTCAGCTCGGCACGGTTGAACGTTGCATTTCCATTACAACCGGGCTTCCTGCTTGAATGTGTGTCCTTAACTAATGACGCCCTTACAGTATCTTGAGTCAGTCACGTTTAAAAGCAGTGCCCTCTTAAACGCACTTCAGGCTCCTTTTATTAGTGCACTGTCCAACAGTGGCGGTGATTTGTCAACGTGGATTTCCAGGCTGCTAGGCAACATTTTACTTGCCATTGTTGTAACAACATCTGCGGGTGATTGGCGACTATAACTGATAGTAGGCCTAGGTTATAGTTGTGTATATACGGCAAAAACGCACTGCCTATTTATCAGACATGGATTATTTAAACTTATCCTAGACTAAGAAAATGTGTAGATCTTTTAATTTTTCTTTTAGTAGTCGTAATATGTCTGGGGAATTTTCATGATACACGTCGCATTGAGCTGGCAGCATGTGGGCAATTCCTACAGCAAATACAAAAGATACGAGTGCCGAAAATAGCGATCATTACATGTAGGCCATATAACTTTGTCCAATGCAACACAAACAAACCGCTTTATAAGCGGCTCGGTACGACTTGGCTCGGTTAAACTGATAATGGAAATGCAAATGAACTCTGTGCGGCTAAATGTGCCAGTGGAAAAGCCCCATATGTCATCACATAAAGCCATCAGGGACTAATACTGCCTGCCCACTGTGCGTGTGTGTGTGTGCGTGCGTGCGTGTGCGCGTGTGCTGTCCTCTCCCAGAGCCCAAGACAGGCCTCACTGGCAAGACATTCTCCCTCTAAAGCTCAGCATCTGGCTCTACCTGTCAATCAAAGCCCTCCCTCAGACAATCCAGGTGCTGTAAATCTCCCTATGCATCATAGCTACTTATGCTGCGTTCACATGGTAGACTGCAAACAACTTTCTGGACAGTACGGCAAAAAGTCAGACAGAATGGTGATGTCGCATTGTTTACAAATATATTCAATACAATTGTTTAGTTGTTAATTTTAGTTATGATATCTGGTTTTTCGTCTGCTGTGTTCCAAGTGGATGCAGCATAAGTCTGTCCTTTAGCCACTACCGTCAGTGTGTTACAATGTAAGTTGTTACGTTGTGTTTATTTTGATGCCATGCATTTATTTGTTTCCCAGGAGATGAAGCAGTATTATGAGGAGTATAAAGAGATGAAGAGAAAAGAGAAAGAGGAGGTGGAGGCAGAACAAGACACCACGCCCAGTAATTAAACCAGCTCAACGTGTCGCTCATGCACTTCTCTCATGATCACATCACTGTTCAAAAATAGCACAGTCCCTCTGTAACTTGTCGCCAATACCGTCCACTCTGCTAACCTCACTTGCTGAATGCCCAGCTTGCTAATGTGCCGGTTGACTTTACCTCTCAGGAGAGAAGAGGCCAAAGGTAAAGAAGCCCAAGCAGGAGTTCCCTGTGTATCAGCCTCCAGAGAGCCTGCCGCACACCTACGAGCAAGGCACCTCCATTGAGGATGTGGAGGAGCAGATGGATGACTGGCTAGAAGACAGGAAGGGCTCCAAGAAAAAGGTTCCCATTTAAAACAATATAATTCTGAAAACATGACCGTGCTCGTTTATGTACAGTACCGTAGGTACCGGAAATCCTACTTGGAAGTGTAGCTGCAGCGCCGCCTCCACAAAACAGCAAGTACTTTGCGTTCCAGGCGGATTATCAGGGACTACTACATTAACAAAAACCATTACCGTAAGATATGCAAACGATGCCTTTGAAATTTCCAGCCATACTTTCCATCTTATAAAGATTTTACTGGCTGTAACGTAAACAGCGCCGCAGTTCCACTATTGTCAAGTGACATTAATGGTTCGTTGATAAACATATTTAATCGCCTGGCGAAAGTGAAACAAAATCGTGAAAAAAAGAATCGTGGAATATCACTGGTATTGGTATCAACTACTACATGTCTGGTATTGTGACATCTCTATTAGCACATCTCCAAATGTTCTAGCTCCTATGTGGATTCTGATCAAATGTTGTGGAAAGGTTGCAGATGGGCCAATAACGGATTCATTAGATCCTAGTGCTTATCTGGATACATTAATTCTTTGAGTGTTTTTAAGACGAGTATGTGTCTGTGTCCCAGAACACAGAGTGGACAGAGGAAGATCTGAGCATGCTCAGTAGGTCAATGGCCAAGTTCCCTGGAGGAACACCAGGTCGCTGGGAGAAGATTGCACATGATTTGGGACGATCAGTCAACGAAGTGAGTACTTGTAGTGTTCATATCAGTTTAGTGCTGTCAGAATACACATGCATAGTATACATCTGCATATGAAAATGAAAATGAAAATGCCTCTGTTGCTAGGTAACGACGAAGGTGAAACAGGTGAAAGACTGTGTCAGCAACACATCAGGTAAAGTATTTAGTCTAGTATGGTTCTACCCTCTTAAAGGAGCAGGTTTATATATGTGTGAAGAGCTATGGTGTGTCCCTGGTGCCAACAACAATGGGAGCTAAAGTAGTGTGCGTGTGCACGTAGGTCTGGTCAGGCTGTCTGAGCTGAAGTCAGACGTTGAGGAGGACGGCAGTTTGCGGAGGCGGAACAAGAAGTCAGGAGTAGAAGACCCAGAGGGGAGAAGTAAGGGGAGGAGACAGAGAGACTTTGACCCCTCAGTGGAGGAAGAGCCAGAGGAGAAGCAGGAAGGGCAGAGAAACGGAGAGGAGGAGAAACTGGGAGAGGAGAGAGAGGAGAAGAGTGTCTGGACTCAGAACCAACAGAAGCTTCTAGAAGTTGGACTCCAACAGTATGCCAAAGGATTATCTGACCGCTGGGACCGTATAGCACTACTTGTACCTGGCAAAACTAAGGTATATGTGCCACTATACTATGGCCAGTAATGTGTGATTTATGTGCATCTTAATTGTTAGCCTTTAACTAACATATAATCATATAGCCTGTATCTGATATTATGTTGCTTATTACAAGTATACACATGAAGTTATATCTCAAGTATGGGAAGATATGATTTCAATCTGTCAATATATATTTGCCACCAGGTCAGATTCTCTGCAGAAACTGATGAATGTATTTATGACACGATCAATATACTGCAACACGCCCTGATGTTCTGACTGAAATGCCACTACATCTCAGCTAATTTCTTCAAAACACCTTCCCAGAGAAGCTGTTACCTTCAGACTAGGCAATGGAGTGGAGCTTAGAGTGGAGCAGTCAGTATCCATTAAACATACTAAACTTCAGTCTGTCTTTGTGTAGGAGGAGTGTATGATCCGCTACAAGATGTTGGCAGAACTTGTCAAGAAGAGGAAGCAGGCCAAGAGGTGACTTTGTGTTTTAAACATCCAGTATGATTGGACTTGTACTGTAACTTCCCCTCTGCTGACCCACCGCCACAGATACAGTAGATGGCTGTCAATCTCCTGATGCGGCTGGAATGCAGTTTCTATTTTATTTTGTGTGTATGTTGAGGGGCTTTTTGATAAGTTAAAATGAGAGCGGACCTCTGAGTAAGCTCCCAGTAGCTTGTGCCTTAGCTCCGCCCCAAAGCATACTAGCTAATCAACTATCTGGAATATTCCCTGGAGGCATTAAATGTTATTTACAGATGTTACAAAAAATAATAATAATAATAATAAAATAGGGAATAAACATTTTTATTTATTTCCATGATTTAGCCTTTGAAACTTTAAGTATTTAAAAAAAAAACAGTCACCCACCACCTTGGAGGGTAACGCATAATTAAAAACACATTACCTCATCAGCATTATACTGTTAATCTGTGTTCACAAGACAGACATCAAGCTATGTCGATGCTAGTGGAACCACTGAGATCTCCACAATGCTGCTGTTTGCTGCTGCCTTTTTTGAAGCATAGCCAATCAGTGTGTGTTGTTTCATATTTCTAAGCTGTATTGATGTACATTAAATTAATCTTTAAAAGGGTAAGCAGAGATATAATTTGCCTGCTACTTGTGCTTTCTGACCTTCAATCAAGACAATCCATTTCAGGAATAAATGCCATCCAACACACCGTCAAGCGGAATTGGGCTGGAATAGAGCTCGATGATTTGACCGAAAGGTCACTTACTGTGGCATTGCATATCAGTGGTAAAGCTCCTGTTATGCACCGGTGTTATTTTGCAGATTACCTGAACAACACAAATATTGGTTGTGTTTTATTACAGATAAAATGTAGTGAAAGTGAGAGCAGCCTTTCAGAAGCAGGTAGATCATACCACTAACAGCTCAGTCTGTAGAATAGCAGCACCTTTACAGGGGGTAGAAATATGCATTTCTGTTATTTGCCTTTCTTCATTTTACACACTCTCTCTTTCCGTTTCTTCATGTGTTTTGGAACTTTGTTTTTTCTCTTCTCTCTCTGGGCTTCTTTGGCTAGTTTCTTTCTTTCCTGAAAAGCACTAAACAATGTTAATTAAGTCTGTGCCTCCATTTTATAGAATAGTATTGACCTTAGGTTAAACACACAAACCTTTTTGTCCAGCTGCTCTTCCCCTTCCTTCTTCTCTGTGCGCTCTTCTCCAACACCACCATCATCATCTTCCTCACTCTCCCCTGAACTGGAACCTTCATCCGTCTCCAAACTAGCCTCCTCCTGTACACCCACTTTGTTCTCCAGCAGAGCAGGAACCTATAGAGCCACAAATACACAACCACTTGTAGTAGCCTAACCCACTTTCTATGGGCATATTAAGTCCAATGAAAACTGTACATAAGTATGATTTACAATGTTAATGTATACTGTATTATTTGTTAATATAGGATTTAGAATGATGTGATGTTAATAGTCGAACCGTTTGCACTCCAGAAAGGTCCTTCCTTAGTCCAGTAACAGTCTGGTACAGAATCTGGAAAACAGTTTAACATTAGTCAATCAATAGTGTAGTTACATGACAAAACTCTAATTTATTGTTATATATTATAACATGTCTTGACTGCATAATTCAGTCAAAACCAAATAGTTATTCTGGTCTTAAAAAGACCTACATTGTCATTATCAGTAGCGATGTTGTCCGTTCTGGCCATGGTGGCTACATCTCTCTCATAGTGAAGAACCTCTGTCATCGTCCTAGGAATGAAGGCCATCTTGAACACCTGGGGTAAGGACAGAGGTCACATCCTCTTGTCTCCAGAGGACTTTAGACTAGTATTCTATTACACATCATTGGATTGTACTAGTATGCAATGGGTTGTACTGTACAGTATTTCAGCTCTATAGGATTACATGTAAAACACTAGAAATGTATAACAAATGAGTTAATAGTATTTATTTATATATATATATTTATGTGTTGGTGGTATAATCACCTCATCATCTACTCTCTCTTCGATGGTTCGTTCCTCTACAGGCCGCTCTGCTGAGACCTCCATGGCCTAAACACACACACTTTCCATGGGTACAGTAGGCTGGTGTGTGTAATGATGTGACTACATACATAGACGGGTCAAGGGTTCACATTTAAAGGTTTCACCTTGTCCAGGTAGAGGTGGATGTTGTGCATGTTGATTGACGGGTCGGTGACAAACTCAAACAGTTCTCGAAGCGTCATGACTGCCACGCCCCGCTTACGGAAGAAATCTGAATATGGTGATGTTGTAATATTGTAATAGCAATGCAGTAACCATAACAACCAGGACAATAGCATACAGTCATACCATTGACATTACTGCAGTCCTTCCTGAGAAACTCAAGGGCGTGAGGGTGGTCGTGTTCAACCGACTGAGACACGTCGATGATGACTGCTTCACCGTCATGGTAACTACACACACACACACACACACACACACACACACACACACACACAGAATATGATCTAACGACGCAGCAGGTTGAACCCACACCTGGTTGTGATGCATGTTAAGAGGCGGGAGCGTACAGAATGTTGAACTCGCTGAGGTCAGCGTGCACCAGCCGGGCGTCCTGGTACATAGTTCTGATGTTCTGCACCAGCTGCAGGTACAGCTCCCTGGCTTTGCCCTCGGACAGGGCGGCATTCTTCAGCAGCGGGGCGGGCCTGTCGCGTGAACACACGGGTCAAACACAACGCCGGCCTCTGGTACTAGAGTGTCGCTGCTGTGGTCAGCTCTTACATGTCGTCTCTTCCTACGAAGCTCATCAGTAACACGTGGCTCCGCAGTAACAGAGGCTGCGGGCTGGGGATTCCAGCTGTCTGCAGTCTGGAAGACGGGGCACTACACTGTAACCTTGTCACGTTCTACACAGCACAATCGCAAATATACTGCATGAATATATAGTGCGTTAAGCTCACCTGAGCAGGTTTCTCATCTCCTTCTCAGCCCAGGTACGAACCATCTTTCTCGGGTTTCCTTTGCAGTAGCCATGACGGAACCTATTGAGATACATGTTACCACATACTGTGTACAGTATTCAAATTATTGACAAGGACTTATAGTAGATTTACACATCCATGTATATCCATCTCACCTGAATTCTCCACTGACATATTTGTCTCTGTCTTTGAACAGTAGGATGGATGTCTTGTATATCTTAATGGCTCTGTTCTCTCCAGTACTGGTGCTAGCATGGTACACATTAGCCTACAACAACAACACTGCTTGAAGTAATTTAGGACATTTCATTTTGTAATGCATTCCTGCTTGTAGCGTTCAAGATACATATCTATTGTGTGTGTCAATCACCTCTTTTCCAGTGCTGATGCAGCCATTGATCTCGGCGATAACACCTCGACTGAGCATCTTAAACAGAATCATTCTGGTACGCGGATCTAACACCTAATTATAAGAATAATGAGCAAATAAGTATTATACATGTATTTTGTGTAATATGAATAACTACCTGCTCGACTGTAGCTCGATCTGATTTATCTTTGACGCGATACCTGAGGATCAACAGAAAACAAGTTATTCCCAGTTCAACCCACAGAGCTCCCAGTACTGACTGGTGTATGATTTCATACATACTTGTCAGAGTCTCTCTGTTTCTGCATCACTGTCACTTTGTTGATGACAGAGTCTGCGAAATTTAGTTTATCTGTCAATAGAAAAACAAATCGGGTGAGATCATTAAATCTGATTAAATGATTAGAATACATTATAACAATAGTTACCATCATATTTCATTCAATTGCTTCAGAATAGATGTAAATTGACTGGATTATGGTAGACTAGAATAGATCAACTCAATTAAGAATATTGTTGGTCATTGGTGAACATGGTGTCTTATAGTCTTACCTAAATTTATCTTGTGTTCGAATTTTCTCAGGACTTTGTCTGATGGTGTAGAGGACTGTAACACCTTGGAAGGACTCTGTCTGTTTGTCTTAAAAACAGAAAATAGACAAATGTGTAATTGAGCTGCAACAGTCCCATTAGTAGGGCACTGTTTACAGAAAGCTCCCAGTAGAACACGGAGCTGACCCAGTGTGTTACCTGAGCGTTGAGGCCAGGTCTGTAGCGCTTCAAGTCGCTACCATCTTCGTCCCAGCCCCAGTCTTCGTCGTCAACATCATAATCTTCGTCACACTCGTCGTCTTCATAATCGTGTTGGACAGATGACTGCTCTATAGTCACGTGACTAAGGACTTCTATAGAAGTTTCACTGTAGGACAAATGCCAATAACTATTGAATATATAATTTAGCACTCTATATATTGTATGTGGGCCTACCGTACTGGGATTTTGAGCCGTACCGGTGGAACCCCCCGGACACACGCATAGCCTACACACTGTGTTGGTTTTTACCTGTCGAATTCAGCGTCGTCAAACTGTCCTGGAACGATGGACATAATCTTAACTTGGTGCTAACCAAAACAATATTAAACTGTAAATTCCGTTCGTCTTAACATGTGTACGGACAGGACAGCACGGAGTGTGTAAATTCTTCTTCTTTGTGTTAAACGGCGGTTGGAAAACCAGTTCAGGTGCATTACCGCCACTGACTGGATGAGTGTGGAACAGGAGATTACTTGAGTTTAGTCTACAAAGAAAAGAAAAGGAAAAATACTAGATTATTGCAGTATTGTAAGAGCTCAAATAACAAATGGAGGTTGTATCCAAATAAAAGGATGCTGAATTGACATGTTCCTTAAAATCACAGAAGAGTCTATTAAGCAGATATAATTAGATATCAGTAAAGCAGCATCTTCCATCCATCCATCTTCTCCCGCTTATCCGGAGTCAGGTCGCGGGGGCAGCAGCTTCAGCAAGGGACCCCAAACTTC
>JAODUE010017810.1:0-24947 GCA_027564755.1 Amblyopsis hoosieri
TGTCACATGAAAAGATATGCTCACATATTTGCAAATATGTGAGGGGTGTACTCACTTTTGTGAGATACTGTATATGAGTTTCACTATGTCAATTTAATTGAACGCACACGCACACTTCTAATATTTCCACATTATTCTAGTTTATTGAGATGCACCTGTATGTTTACAGTGTTGAGTCTCCAGCTCTACTGGTTCTCAAACCTTTTCATTATTTCCAGGTAACATGAAAATAATAGAGATGTCAATGCAGTCTCAGACTTGTAGACCTCACCTGCATGTGTGCCATACATTATGTACATTTTCCATAGAGTCCTACCTGTTTCTTAAGGACCTCAATATGAGGGATGCTGCCTCGACAGTAGGCTTCCAGTATTAGGGCAAACTGGACACAGACTGCTGGCATATGGATCTCCGACCTGCAGAGGGCAGCAGAGAGCATACATGTTAAGAAACAGTTAACTAGGCCTCATAACTATCAAACAAATACTCAGATTCTTTTTTTCAAATAACACCCCCCCCCCCCCCACACACACACACACACACACCCACCGGAGATGCCAAAATAGGAAGTGTCCAATTTTGCGGTTGCCGTAGGCGCGGTCCAGGAGGAAGCGCGTTAGTGCACAGTCATAGTAGGGCTCGTAGCGCAACACTTGCACCAGTTGCAACAGGTACTGGGACAGCTCCTCTTCACTGGGAGGGAGGGAGGGAGGGGTGGAGGGTGCAACGGACAACATGTTTACCACATAGTAACAAGTACAGTAGCTTAGTGCAAGGTTTCTGCAGGTTTCATTAAGTTACATTTAAGACTTTTTAAGACCATTATAAATGCATTTTAAGACATATTTCACGTCCATGCTGGCACAAAATAAATATTATAATTGATATGAAGGAAAATCCATGTGACCCATGTGTGTATATAGAGGAAAATGCATTCAGCCTGGACATATCTACTGGGAGGATTACAGTTAAGTCACAGCATAACCACAAGTCACAGTAACCTGAACTAGCAATTTTGAAATGTTTCCATGAAAGAAAAGAAAACGATGTTAATCATGGGATGCAAGCCAGAGACCCTGTCGACCGTTGTTCAATGAGTTAATCAACACACGTTGACGTACCGCATGAATTCGAGTGAACGTCTTTATGTAGGCTATTTTTAGGTGTAAACAGTCGAATAGCTGATGTGTGGCTATTCCCACCTTTCTAAATGGAGTCTATTCAAATATTTTATCATAGCCTACCTCATTTGACAGATATTCAGGCAAGCAGCAATGTGTCGGATCGATCTAATGGTGGGCGAGGGGGCATTTGACATGACCATTGTCTAAACGTGAGAAGAAAACGGTGACAAACTCCAGTAGGAAATATATTAGCATCCGCCTCGCATGATTAACGTGGCAGTTATCTTTTACGCTTTAGCTCTGTGTATGGTGTGGTGGTTGAGCGCTGACACTGACTTCCATGTTTTTGTTGACGCAAAAACACATTGCGTGCTGCCTGCGTCTGCATCTAGGAGACTGCAGTACATACCGAAAGTTTTTCAGCGCAGTAATCACAACTATACAAGTAAGTTAACTTCATAATAATAATAATGAAGTAACTATAATAATAATTATAATATAAATAATAATCATTTTTTTAAGACCTGTCAAAATAAATGTAAGACATTAAAAGAAATATTAAGGCCTAATATTCAGATTATTGTATTATAGACCTTGTTTAAGACAGTGAAGTGAGGTGGCGGGTGACTAACGCGCTGTGTGGATTCTGACTGTACCTCATATTGCGCAGGCAGCCCACAGCATACTCTCGCACATACTGGTCAGGGTAGTTGAAGTCCAGCAGCTCAAGAGCATCTCTCGGGCTTAGTTTGGGCCAGATCTGGAGCAAGGCTTGGAGCTGGCACACACACACACACAGTTCCAGAGAAATTCCACAGTTTTAATCCAAAACTTGGATAACATTGACATTTTTTTTTTATTTACAAAAATGCACACGGATACATTTTTGAATCCCTGCTCTATGCCATGACGCTACAGACATCTCACAGCACATACAGACTGCCTGTGCATGCTGGGTCAAACTCTACCTGGGCCATGTCCTCATGTTTGCCCCACTTGACAGATAGCAGCAGTTTGGGCAGCGACTGGGGGAAGCTCTCCATACAGTCGTGGCGTAGTGTCCAAATCAGGTCCTTCTCATTCTCACACAGCTGGGACAATGGGTCTCGCTCCATGATCTCCTTCAGCTCAATGTGGAACTTCTTCCCCCCGCGACCCTGGGCGCCCAGAGAAACACAGCGAGGAGGCAACAACACAAGTAAGAAACCTGTAATAAAGAGATTACTAATAGATAACAGCTGTTCTAGATATACACCACCAGGTGGCAACATCGTGCCATGCCTACTTCTTCATAGTAAATGTACAGTATGTTGAGGAAGTGATTTCAAGGGAATGAAGACGTAGGTATGATCAACACCACCAGATGGCAGCATAGTGTTAGTCACGCCTACGTTTCCCAGGCTGTTGCAATGAACCTCCTCAACATACACTAAATCTACCATAAAAGATAACTGATTATATGAGCATATCTGTATACTGTTCAAAAATAAATAAATGCTTCTTTCATACCTTTATACTTGGCCATAACATTAAATGGGGTCAAAGTATAAAGGGATAATACACCCATATAAATCAGTAGTAGAATAGATACATATGAAACGCACGCACACACACACGTCATGTTCTGGCATGTCCTCTCTACAGAGTTCCGATGAAACTGCTAAACCCTGGTGGTTTGGTGGGCGTGCATGAGTAGAAAGTGTTTCACTACATGAGTGAGCATGTACATTTAGCATACAATCTGTGTCATAGGCGTAGGTTTAGGTAGGGATGCTATGGACGTGTCCCTACCAATATTCAGATGAATCAGAACAGTTTTATTTTATTTATACGTTTTCTGTGTTTCTCTCATCGCTCATATACGCAATACCGCACTGTGAAAATATACTAAATATTTAAACACTAATGCCAATATCATGGAAAACACACACCCCCTATTGCGCTGCAATTGTAATGGCTTGCCATACGTTCCAGTTACATCAGAACTCGGAATTAGTCACATCCGAGTTATAACAAGTTGATATCAGAGAGAATAAATTTTTTAGTATGATAGAGAGTTATATTGGAAGTTTTTTTTTGCAGTTTCCACCTAAGATAATACTATTATAGGCGACCAGTTAAGCGAATGATACTGTACAAGCTATTTCAGGTAAGCTACATTACGTTTTCCATGTGAAGTAATACACGCATTGCAACATTTTGTGTAATAAAATGCATTTATCGTTCAGATAAGAAAACAGTACACTAAGATTACTGTGCGTTTACGTCTTGCCACCCGCAGCCGCTGTGGTTTCTGCCCGTTATGCTGATCTCCAGTGAGACAAACACGGAAGGGTGAAAACTTTCCCCAATAAGAGATTGATGCTGCTAAATTGTTAGGAAATCTGAGTTTTGAACGCTGAAAGTTGTCCCTACCTATGATCAAACCACACCTACGCCCTTGACCTGTGTCACTACAGTATGCAGAATTCTGCATACACACCAACACAAAGTGGATGCCTGTCTGCGTGTGCCCGCTAAGTGTCCTCTGTTGGTGAAACTCACCATGGGTATGCCGTCGCTCGCTCCAAGAATCTCTGCAGCCTTTTCCAGTATCTGCAAGGCACGCACGCACGCACACACGCACGCACACACACGCACACGCACGCGCACGCACGCACACACACACACACACACACACACACACACACACACACACACACACACACACACACACACACACACAGTTATGGAATCTGTGTGTGTCGCATTGACCTTGCGTCACCATAACAAGTTACGGATACGAATAGGGGTGTCAGAAAATATTGATACACCCGAGTATCGCAATAATACATTACTGTTTCGATTGTCTAAAACACTATCGACTTTTACTCAATATATTTGTAAAAGGGACAAAATACATAATCCTCCAAAGAGAGGAAAGATGCTTGTTACCAGATTTAGCTCATTTCCATCTGCAGTCAGTCCTGAGCAAGTTTACATAAGTGTTATTTTTTGCAGCAGCCCCACACACAAGCATTGCTACAAATTAGAAATCACAATATATCGCCTTGCTTACAGTAACGCATATACACATATGTGTATATGCATATAAACCCTATAAACCACATACTGTATATCGAATCGTGGCCCCTGTATGGTCGTGATACGTATCATATCGTTAGATTCTTGCCAATACACAGCCCTAGTGAAGAGTAATAATGAAATGGAGATGAATGGAAAACACAGGACAATGACACAATTACGTTGGGGGGTGTTTTATATGGTATTTCACCCCAAATAAAAAAGTATGAAAATATATGAAGTGATGTATGTTGCAGTGCGTGCCAAGATTGTGTGTGTGTGTGTGTGTGTGTGCGTGCGTGCACACTAGTGGAAGGGTTGCGTGACATGGTGCGGAGCTGTTGAGGTGGGAGGGGATTGACCTTGTCAAAGGGGGGAAAGACGATAGGGTGCGAGGAATACTCAGGAAAGTGGATGTGCAGGGCTGTAGCGTTCTCAGTGTACGGGTTGGTCTGGATGGTTCCTATCGGGTTTAGCATCTCTTCAAGTTCATCTGGACACACGACACACATGTATTAATGCAATATATACAAAGCACCATCTATTAATTCTATTAGCATGTGAAGAAGGTCAGTTTCACCGTTGCCCTCAAGTTGTGTTTGACACATCGATAACAGGCCACACAGCCTCAATACTGTAATTATGTGTATAATGCTGTTGTTTCATTTGACACCAACTAATGTATGAGAAAAACATTTTTATGCAGGATAGGGATGAAGAGTTAATTGTACATTTTGTGCTGGTTTCACTTTCTTTTAGACAGACTAGGCTGAATTATTGTCTGTGAAACCAGCCCTTTAAGTATTACACTATGGATGCTACTTTATTGAGTTTACTTGGCCGTGGTGCTAGACTGCTAAACTGAGGATGTAAAAAACCTCAGGAAGAGATTTATTTTTAAATCCATTTCCCAAAAATGTTATTCTGTATTATTAAAACCAGGCAGGAATAATTACCCTTTAGCTTCAAGCAACTAAGTAGAAGTTACAACTAAGAAGATACTAGCAAAAAAATGCAAATAAAACATTTTCAACTGCAGGTGTGTTCATGTCCATTAGTGTGTCAATGACAATCTATGTATTGTAATGAGTCGGTGTGTGTGTGTGTTTATCTACCAGGAAATGAGGACCAGCTGTGTAGAACAATATCTCCAGTCTTCAGCTGGCCTTTGTAGTCAAACACCATGGTGTTCACCCATGCTATAGGGTAGTGCTGTACACAGAAACTCACCATTAATGCTCTTCATGTCACATTATCCACTCGTGAACACACTACGTAAACAGGCCTGCCTCCTCACCACTTTCCCTGCCTTGCGGATGGTCTGGTATTTGTTGGGGTGGACGTTCTTGGTGGACTTCTGTTTCTTGGCCTTGTCCATGATGGCGTAGACGGCGAAGCAGAGGCGCGTCATGCGCGGCAGGTCGCACACGGGAATGTCGAACTCCAGCGTGCCGTCCGCCCACGTGTGCTCCGAGCGACCGCAGCTCTCGCTGCTCACCGTGGGCTTGCCCAGCAGCTCAGTGCCGTGGAAGAGCCCCGCCCGCACCTGGACCTTGAGACGGGACACGGTGGGAGGGTGGACGCTATGGTTACCAAGCGTATCGCAGGACGCAGGCGCTCCGTCTTATAAAAGGTGGAGGCAGGGGTGCCGGGGAAAGACTGCGGCTATTTGAACTATCAAAACAAAATCACTTCTCACTTCAGTGCCATATAGGGTACTCTCTCAAACCCCCCACAAATCCTTCTAAGGCTAGGATGGTGTTGTGTGGTGCGGTGTGCACATTGTAAATTAATTTTAATATCACTGACGGCACCTTTACAACTCTTAGAAAAGAGTGAGCTTAAGAAGCATTCGTATGACAGAATATACATTTCCCACGCCATGTGAACGACTGTGTGCCTAGCATGGGCAGCTGTGGTGCAGTGGGAAGGAATGCGGACGTCTGTAGACGACTGTGACGATGGATTACCTTTGCAGTCTCCTCTGCGTTCACCTTGCTGCCCTTCAGGAGGACTATCTTAAACGGGCTAGGCACGTCCCACACACACGTCTGGACCTGCTGCAGCAGACAGACAGACAGACAGACAGATAGAGAGAGAGAGAGAGATACCAGGAAGAACGGGGCAGAGGTGCAATGAGCGAGCAGGCGGTCACATCATTCACTGTAAGAACACAACATAAGCCAGAACCACAGGCAGACACAGACAGAACCACAGACATACAAACAGAACCACAGACACAGACAGACATACAGACAGAACCACAGACACATGCACACACACACAGTGAGCGAGGGCAATGCAGGCCGCTCTGGTGTCAGGCAGAGATTTTGCGAGGGTCAGCATTCGGCAAGACAAACACCATCACATGACTGACCGCTGCCTGAAGCCCACGAACATGACTAACTAGCACGCTTCCTGCAGTTTGGTGCCACACACACACACACACACACACAACACGCAGAAACATTGGGTGAGCGACAGAAATCATTTTGTGGAGAGTTGCATGTTAATAAGTGACTGCATGCCGTCAGTACAGTAACTGTATGTATGTACCAGTATCATGTGACCCAAGCTACGTGTCACCACAAGAACACTGCGATATCACCTTGACCAATGAGGAGTCAGCCTGTCTGGAAACCAACCCTATAGAATCCAATAAGAGATTCTGTTGCAGAAAACAAATCTCACTTCCTTTCTAAGATGACAGATCCTCTGACCACAATGCATTACTATTTGGCCCGTTGTGTTTTAGCTGTGCCCATTCTTAAAGCCGATTTCCTCATTTCAGCTAACCCTTTTATTTTACATTTTAAGGATGCTTAAAACACATTAAATACTTCTGTGACACAGAAGTATGTAGAAGTGAAACTGTCCCGGTTTCACTTCAGCTCTCTTATGTTGTTTACAGTACATATGGATATACCCTGCAAAAATACTTTTAAAGTCATTTGTGCAGCATAACAAGTTTTACACATACTATCTTTGATACACGTGTGTCATTCACAAGAATATAACAGACTTGTGGCCAACTGTACTGCACACCGCCTAACATGAATAGCGGCATCTATCACTGCTGTTAACAAGTCATCCAAAATGACACAAAAAAAAGACACCTTTAACACAGCCAATAAACCCCCCCCAACAGAACTATAATTAGCATGTTTTCCATTGTACTTGACCTTTAAAAAGCAGCCAGAGCACATCAAAGAGACCATGAGTGGCTTGTACAGTCCATCACTGCCAAGGCTTGGCAGTTAGGTTAGAAGAAAAGGTAGTGTGTTCCAATGCTTTCGACACACACACACACCTACACACAATTGTAAAAGACAGCTGGCATGGCAACTGTTTGCCATGGTGAAGAAGGTTACATGTACTTGGGGGAACGCCAAGTAATAAAAGTGACCTGTGATCACTTCCATAATGTCCTGGCTTGTTCGGAGTAAAATGCAGGAGGCATACACATAATTTTTATAACGTTATGTCAACATTCCAATTGTAGTCATACAACTGGAACACGCACACAAACGTGCACGCACACACACACACAAATGTAAAACTAACCGTGGGAACCCTTCTCTTGGGTGGAAGTGGCACAGGTGGGTTAGAAGACTTGCGGTTTACCACAGATCCGATGACAGAGATCTCCTTCTCAAACATGGCCTTGACAATGCTGGTGTGTACCAGGGTGAGGCGAGGAGACTCATTTGTCTGCAGACATGTTCTGATGTACTACAGGACAGTACATATAAGTTAAGATCAATTATTATGTTAACATGTTCTGATGTACTACAGGACAGTACATATAAGTTAAGATCAATTATTATGTTAACATGTTCTGATGTGCATCAGTAAGTTAGGTAAATAAAGCACAGGGTTCTATCGTGTTAATATGCAGTTTATTTAAACCCATTTTATCGGAGTTGGCCTTTATGAAACAGAAGATATAGCAAGGGCAAACCAAATGATGTACAGTTACCCTGATTGTAAATTAATAATAGAGCAAAAGTGACTTAAACACAGCCTGGAGAATGTCACTTTAATATATTTCTGATACAGTGGAGTTGATACAGTACGGTATCACATCTTTTTAGATATTATATATTCCTTTAATGTATTCATTTGCTCATAACCTGAATGCTAAGTCCTTTATAGAAAGGTTCAGATACAAACATATCAGGAATATTGTCATTGAACCATCAGCTGAGGAGTTTAGGTCCATTAATTCTAGTGTACATCTAAACATTACATTTCTCTGAAATCACACATGACATTGTGTCAAGGACTTGAGTGAAAAGCCATTTATGACTGTGCATGACTGCTTTGTGGTTTGAGCATGACATTAGGCCAAAGGACAGAGATTTGAACTGTATACAGTTATTCCATTTCATTTTGACATTACAGTAGTTCAGTTTCAGTTCAGTTTTATGGTTTTAATCTCTAGATCATATTTGTTGCGCTATAGGCTACTACAGATTATCTTGCATATCTTGACAAGATACCAGACCAATACACAATCAACATTCTCTGCAATTGTGGACTGGTTACCACTCTCCACATTACAACCTATAAGGCAAAATACATTTCTTTAGTTAGATGATGATGATTATTAAAATCAGACTTTCTGGCTTTCACAAGTTGCCTGATAATGTCCTAACCCCTTCGCTGGCCACCAACCTTGTACTGGATTAGGGTATGGTCTCCACAGAGGAACTCCAAGCGCTGGCTAACCCGTAGCACGTACTGGCCTCGTCGCGCTTCCTCCTCGGGGCCGTGAGTGGTCAGCCACTTCTTCAGCGCCTGCTCCATTAGCTCACTGGGGGTGATGGAAGATGACACCTTTAGGCTGGCAGAGTCCTAGAGGAGGCCAGAGAATGAGGGGAAAATGAGCGAGAGAGAAACATAGCGGTGTGAATTATGGGGGACATTCAATGGGATTGTTCTTATGCAACACTCACAAAACAACATGGCATCTATAACAGAACGATATGCGCTTCTAGAGACATCATCCGCAACACCTTCTGGACAGAATGGCAAGAACGTATGACGGAATGGCAGGATGGCAAAAACTAAACACACGACAATAAGTAGCTATGGTGATTTTGTCCGAATTAAATAAAATATAAAATACAATGTATGAAATACAATGATGTGGCTAATATATTAGTATTGTAACTAGTGTACTAGAATTATTAGCATCAAGAATAACAATGAAATCTCCGTGTATGATGGAGCTCCGTAACATCTGGTCGTTATAATATATTTTGTTTGGATGAGCCGTCTGGCATTACATCATTTTGCTGTCCTGCCCGCGTCCACGAACATGACATCCGGTTTGCTGACTGCCGTGTTCCGTGTGAATGCGACATTACTCACAGAAACAATTGCTGAAAACAACTGAACTAAGCGTCTTAATAAAGACACAAAAGGTCAGCCAAATTATCTTTTGACAGGTCACCTAAAGAGCCCTGAATTAGAACAAACTGTTCTGTGTATACAAGCACAAACACACGCATGCACACGTGCGTTCATATGCAGTTTATTAATAGGTGGATACAAATGCCCAAGCTGGCGATAAAAGGTATAAAATGAAATAATCATGGTGAGTGAACTCCATTTTATTATGATCACATTCATGTTCATTACAATGTGCTATTAATAGCATGATATGGACTTGATACTTGTCCTAATTAATTTTCACTACAAGTAATTCTGTTGAAAACCACTCCCCAATGCAATTTTTCTGAATAGTACCAGATTATTGTATAAGATGACATTCGGTTAAAAATAAACTGTACCATGTATTCACAGTGCAGCTAAATAAACGAGTACAAAAAAGTATTGCTCTGATTGTATTGCATAGTAGACCTTATGACCATATTTGCATTTAAGAAAATGTACAATTTTGAGGTACATACAACATCTGTATGTGCTTCTTCTGTACATGACTGTCACTGTGACATCAACATAAACTGGGTTCATGAGTAAAACGAGTATGTGAATATCACAGCAATGCCACAGAGAAATTATATAAGAAGCTAGGAAGGTTAGCCACAAAACCTAGCTTGTGTCCACATTGCAACAATAAAAATAACACTTCCTGCCATTAACGCAACCCACTGTGTCTACAACCAAAATTAGACTTCCTGCTAATGTCCACCTGAACACAGGGCACAGCTGGCCTATGTGATGGTGATACAACTGGATATACTGTACAAATGTTCTTCAGGGGCATAATCATCTCTATTAACATCATCAGACAGACAGACAGACAGACAGACAGGAAGTGGGCAGAGAGAGATTTCTCCCTCTTCCATCAATCTCTCCCATTTCCTTTGGTGTAAAAGAGCTGACACAGTGCCATGTGCAGACCAGGCAAGGTGCCATCATTTCCCTGATAGTAGTGACCCACTTAGTGTAGCTACTTCAGTTATGCAACATATCTTACTAGGGAACTGGGCAGAGAGTAAGGGAGTAGTCTAACGCGTTGGTCTTTGACATGATTGAGTTAATTATTACATTCAGATACTGGTTACAGTTAGTGAACTTAACGATTGGCTAAAGCCTTGGAAATAATACAAATACATGTTGCCTATGCGACATCACTTCCTGCGCCTTGGGCGTGCAATGTTTGCCTTTGAGCCGCGTTGCGACCATGTCACCATGACAAGCTGGATCGCTATGTTTAGCCAGACATATGTCATACTAGCAGAGGCGAAAGAGATCGGGGCAAGAGCAAGTCTTGGATTGGCTTTTACTAATGGAGAAAACGAATTCAGGCCGTTGCCAACGTATTATATTGTCCTTCTTGATGTTAGCTGTATTAAGATGTCTCGTGGCTAACAGTAGGCTAAAGGGAAAACACTGGAAATCAGACAGCATCTCTGCCAATGTTATTATGAAAGATTGTAGACAGAGAGAGAGAAAGAGAGCACTCTCCTCCGTATAAGGCTATAGGATGTGAACAGTCAGTTGTGGCGCGGCTATACCATATCGACGCAATCCTATCTGTCTCACAGTGTTATAATTTTAATTTAATATAGTCCTGTTTGAGGAGAGCATACAAAGACAAGTGAATATGTTGGTTCGTAATATCTCATATTGAACAGGCTAAACCTTAGAAAGCTTGCAACTTTTCAAATGCAAACCTATCTCAGAGAGCATAATACATTAGACTGTATTTATGTGCGCATTGTATTTAGCCTATATATGTACTTCACATTCAAACGCTAAGCATACAATACAGGCCAAATTAGTGGCCCGTATTAAGTTATTATTAAAAAGAATACTTAATGTAATACATTACATTGCATTAAAAGTAATGTAACTTAATCACTACTTCTACTGAACATTAATAAGTAATACATTACATTTTGAAAGTTACTTCCCCAACACTGCTAGGGGAGTGCCAATGCTAAACAAGACAAGGCTACATGTGTCCAAACTGTGGGAGAACAAAAGTGGTATTTAGACAAGGAGAATTGCTCCTAGTGTACATTTGATGGGATTCATTACTAAGTGACCATTTTTGTTTGAAATTAACAAGGTGGGTTAAAGTGTAGACTGTCAGGATTAAATTGAGCACATCCACAAACAATGAACCATGCATTGATTAAATAGCTTTGTATGTATAGCCCCTGCATAATAAGAAAAGTGATCTGATCATATTTAGCTCTTGAGCATCTGAAAATAGTTTGAACTCTGACTGCCTGAGGGCTGCAACACACACACACACACACACACACACACACACACACACACACACACACGATCAGACAGTGTTCCGTCACTGTCGATGCCCCGCCAGGCTCACATGCATTGACTAGAGCCCCGTGTCGCAGTTGGAAGGACATGCCCGTTAGAATCCGGGAATAGTGTCAAGGGGTGTGTTGTATTTCCAAATAAGTGCTACAGAGACATTAGTTGCTATTGAAAGGGCCCTCTTCTCGCTTAACTTCAACACCATGATAACAAGTAGGCAAAAAAAAAAAAAAACACAATCACTGTAACGTGCAAATACAGTAAGCGCCAATTAACTTCCATCATGACAGACTGGCAGAAAGACAGACAGACAGATATATATCTATCTGTTATCCACTTCACCAACTAGATGGGAAAAATGGAAAAGGGGAAGCCCAGTCTCAACAACATGCTGGTTAAGGTCCGCAGGCTGCAGACTCACCTGAGACTGGTCAAAATGGATGATGACCTTGAGGTCACCGAGGCTGTCCGAGCCTAGCGAGGCGGCAGCGGGCTCCAGCTGTGGGGAGAAGCACAGCGGTAGCCACTCCACCCACGTCATCTGCTGGAAGCGCTGCATCCTCTCCTCGGTGACATGGAACATCTTACTGCGGAAGTCCTTCACCTCCTGGTCCTGTAGCGCGTCCAGCTCATGGAGACCTGCGGGGGAGAGGGGGGGAGGGAGGGTTAGATCACAGGAGACCGTCTGCGTCAAAAACCCATTACTCGTTTATAGGTGTGCCAACGTTATGCTATGCTGGCATGTTGAGACACGGGGCTTGTCTAAATAGAGTTCACGGATCCTCAGGGAGCTCTAACAGTTGAGGCCCTGGCCTTCATGAGATGCACAGACACCTGTGCGTTACTGGTGCCAGACGGTGGCAACAGGAGGTGATCGCTGTCAAAGGCACGCAAGCGGTAACCTATTCTTGATTTAAACCACGCCTAGCTGTATTCGGACTAATGCCAAATGCCAGGGGCACAAACTGCGTTAGGCTGATTGCATCTCACTCTTCACCGCATGTTGTGTTTTTATCGTGGTAGTGGTGGTTGGGGGTGGGGGGTGGGGGGGGTGAGTGCTCTACAATACTCTCTTGATAATTGAAAGCAACGTATTGACATTTAATGACATTTAATGACATTCATATGACCCTCGGTGTTCAAACCATATTAGTTGTATTGTGTAGGAGTGCGCATGCAAGCTGGCGTGTTCCGCAGTATGTGAATGCACGATCACACAACCGTGTGTGTGTGTGTGTGTCACAGACAGCAGGGTTCCTTTTCAAACGCAATTCTGCCTTCAAAAACTAAATTGTCAGACAAAATGTGGAGCCAGGACAGAGAGGGAATATTGTCACATTTTAACACTTCCAATAGTGTTAATATATGCTGCATATATAAGAGCTGGTTCCCTCTTTTCTGGTCCATAACCCGAGTAATAAAAAAAAAAAAAAAAAAACTCAATCTCACAGGGAGAGGTTGGATGTGTACATTCATGGATGTTAGGTCTTATTGGCATTAAAGCAGATGTTAGACTCACATGCAATATACTGTATGGCTACATATAAAGCCTGTGCTTTTCCACAGCACCTGCAAAAGTGACGCCGCTTCCTGAATTATTTATGCTGCGCGTACATAACGCATACATAAAAACAACGACGCACAATCCGTTCGATCGCGACGTGTTTAATAAGCTGCGTGACGCCACGGCAGAACAAACGCAATGTGGCGTGTTGTGCTGCTGTGGGCTAATCACTGAGACAGTGGGTGAAATGGTGCCGTGGCGGCTCCCTCCGTCTCAAACCGTCTCCGTCGAAGATAACCACAAACGACGGAGCGTTTATCGCGAGCCTGTCCGGTCGCGGTCCGCGCCGCTCTATCAGACAGCTCAGCGGATGACAGGAGACAGATACAGGCCTCTCTCGCACATCCGACTGGCCTAGTGTGAAGCAGTGCTAAGTGGGGAGCTATGCTAATGCGCCAGGGGTGGTGCTGAAGCATGCGGTGATGCGCTGTCCTGCTTATCGCAGCTAAGTGCTTTCCTTTATCTGCGAGGTCAAGCTGGGGACAGTAGCTGAGTCAGTGTGACTACGTGTGCACGGCAGGGCTGGAGGAACGGCCGCCACGCCATTGTTTCCGCTCACCCTTCCCGATGAGCACGCCGATCTTGGAGTCCAGGCGCTCGGCGCGGCCGCACGTGCGCGTTACCAGCCGGAGCATGGGCAGGAAGGGCCGCACGTCGCACAGCCGCCTCATCTCGTCCTCCAGCTCCTCGTGCACCGCCGCCTGGTTGACGCACTCGAACATGTGGCCCTCCATCTCCCCCAGCTCGGGGAAGAGCGGGTAGTTCTGCGCCTGCTTCCATACGAGCTGGTAGGAGGGAGACAAGGAGTTGGTGTCTGCTGTGTGCGTCATGTTAGATTGTGGAAAATAAAGCCCTGCTATCTCAGTTAACACCACCATGTTACGTCTCGTACTGTTTGTACAGTGTACAGACTGTTCCATATATATATATATATATTTTTTTTTTTTTTTGTGGAACAAATCAACATGTTTCTCAGCCAGAAATACGCTGCATGGCGCTGGGGCAGAGATTAGGGTGATGTTTGTGAATGCAGGCCATCGACATGCAAGACATAATGACAATCCTGTTCTGATGTTGTACAATCTAGCTTGGGTGTCCAAATATAGCCTGTGTACAGCATGTGTACCGGTTAAGTCCTGTATCTTCCCACACGTTAATTGATTCCAAAATAAATCTGCACAATGTCACAAGTAATGCCTGCACAACCTCGGATTCACAGCTAACTGTAGCTACAGGCAAGTAACAGCATGCATTCTTCAAAAAGAAGAGCAATGTTTGCTATTATTTTAGGGATGCACAAAATGCCCTATTCTTGGCAGATTCTGATACCAGGTTACTTAAAAGACAGGAAGGTTCTGAGGCCAGTTTCAATCCTGTGCCATTCCGATATTAATTTCATAGTAAAGCTATGTGACAGCTCTAGATCATTTAGATGAAGAAATATTCTGCTTAAATTTACTTGCTAGCTGCCAATTCTCGCATTCGTCGCCTGTCACACACGTAATCCCAAGCAAAGCATCTTACACTTTTCAGTGAGATAATGTTTTGCTGTGTAGAAAAGTTGTTCTCGGTGTTGTATTTAAGAAGATATTGACTCTCAAATTTGGAATGTCTAACAAAACCAATTTTACCCAAGAGTAATGGGAAAAAAAAAACCTGATAATGTATTCCTCAAACAAACACAAGCAGTGTAATCAGTTACCATGACAACTACTACTAGCTACGTTCGGCGGTGCGCCAAGGAATGCAACGATCGAAGCGTAAAGACTTATTGACGGAGGAGCTCAGAAACCTGCAGATATTCGATACATGTTTATGCCTTGACGCTCAAGAAATAGAACCGTGTTCTTGACGCACATCAGACGCTGCTAGGGGGCGTTTTCCCCGAAAAAAAAAAAAAGGTCCTAAAACTCTGGCGTCTCGTCGCGTGTCGACGCTGCCTTCAGCGGGCGTTGGGCTTCACTTTAAAAAGGAGCTTGTGACAGAAGAGCAGCCACAGGTGATTCAAGAGAAATGGTGAGGAGGAGACCCTCTTATTGTTTACTTAGAAGAATAACAGCTTCAGGCAGCCTTATTCAGCAGCATCATCTTAAGGGAAAACATTGCACATGCCTGCTGGTTTCCAGCCCTGAAAGAATGTCAACAACCCCTGCAAGTAAAAGGTCATGGATCCTTAAATAGACCTGAAACCTCAGGTAGATCACTAGGGTGTAAAAAAGCTAATTTGCTTGTGCTGACATTTAACTTGTATGTATGTTAATTTTTTTTTTTAAAGAACTGCACACATACTTGCTAAATATGTGCTGTTTGGTATGTATGGTGTACGAACAACGGCTGATGCTAAAATCCACAATTAAGTTAACCTCCCATTTCAGTGATTACTGTACACCAATGGATATTTTTGTATGCTGTGAATGCTAGGCACCAACAAACACAACAGGCGTCGGTACATGCGTGCCTGTCTCGTCAAGCCTGTGTGTGTACAGGAAATGTGTGTGGTAAACAAACCCGCGCATACTGTAGCGCTAATGGACAGATGGACTAAAAGGTGACACATTCACATCAATTATAAACTTTAGTCTGTCTGAAGCAATTCAAATCACTCAGGGTTGTGATTGAGTCAAGTGTCAATACAGTACTAAACCTAGTCCACACCCCGCTGTTTGTGCTTGAAGTGACCTTATCCCCGATAAGGTAAGGCAACGTAACGTATAGGCTGATCGATCAAGGCACGTCTCACCAGCTTGATGTGTCGAATGGTGGCCTCTCGGGGGACGTCCATCTGGATATAGATCCCCGTGGGCAGCAGGAAGTCCACGCTGACCACGCCCGGGGCGTGGTTGGCCAGGGGCGAGATGCCCGCCCATATGTCCAGAATGTCCGTCATGGCAGGAGGCATGACAAGGGGTGCCACACACCACCTCAACCATAAGTCCCTAGAGACCACAGAGAAGGCTTCGTGGTTATTACAGTGGAAAAGGTCGAGGCACGCAGTGTGCACGCACGCACACACACACACGCGCGCGCAAGCGCACGCGCACACCATCGTAAAAGTCAGAAGCAGACTGTGTGAACACACAGTTCCCCTGAGTAATTACATTACATAAGGATTATGAATATGGCTGTATGAATACTCTCAGAAATACATGGAGACAGACAGACAGACAGACAGACAGACAGACAGACAGACAGACAGACAGACAGACAGACACACACACACAGTGCTGTTGTGCCCTCCAAACAAAGGCTGCCCAACAGTGTGTAAACATACAGAAACAAGCATACATTTACCAGAACTCAACCACACAAAAGGCACTAACAAATGTCAGCGGTGTGTGCACACACACTAACGGTGGCTAGGAATCTTTAGTAATATAATATTAGCACAGCCAAACTACACAGTGCACCAGTGTACCTCTTGTTGTGATTACCTAGTGCCCCTATACATCAACTCCATATTGCCACAGACCTACTTCCATTTAGGCTTGATATGGCCATTAAAACGGCCCTTTCCGCTTGCCTGTAATGGGCTTTCCACTGCCATGTTAAGTGTTTCAGCCAGCTGCAGATAGGACAATGTTTTTCCATGTGCTTAGAGCCTGTGCAGCAGTATGATATTCCTAGCTCATTTGGAAGCACTATCTTGGACTCTTCATTTGATCAGCTAGGCATATAGATATGGTTCTTGGAGTAGGATGCAATAATGCCTCACTGTGGATGGTTGTCTCGACATAATAAAAAAGGACAGTACTATAAATGATCAGACAAAGGGCTAATTTTGTACAAACATGAGCAGAAAACATCGAGTCTTGACACACATTGGGAGGACAGATAATGGAGAAAACGATGTCACTAAGGCGCACACACACACACACAACACACACAAACTTGACACCCACCATCTTTCTTTGAAACACCGACAGGGCCATCTAGAAATAGAAGACACTAATTGAAGGAGTGAGGAATTACATAATTTGCATATTCGGCGCTAGTCTGCTGGTATAGCATCTTGTCCTAATGTGACACTGATCCACACACCAGTGCCACGCTCGCCTCTCTAGAACACACACGCCAGGGTTATGGGGTACAGGGTGGCAAGAAGCCAGAGAGGCTCACTGCAGCTTCAGATTTCACAAGGACAGACAGTAAGTGAGGGACAGAAACAAAAGGAGAACAGGGTTGAGTGCAATGACATGCGAGAGAGAGAGAGAGAGAGAGAGAGAGAGAGAGAGAGAGAGAGAGAGAGAGAGAGAGAGAGAGAGAGAGAGAGAGAGCCAATACAGGTGTAGCGCGACAAGTAGTTGATGGCACAAAACGAAACGAGAACCTGAAAAATAAACAATGTTTAGACATGCATGACATCCCCGTTAGCATTCATATAATATCTGTTTACAAGAAGGCAGATAGCGTTGACCTGAACTTAGACCAAGGAGAAGTGAAAAAAATACACACACACATTCCAATACTGCATATATAGGCTACTGGAAAATATGCATGCATTTCTAAACTTCCTAAAAGGCTGGTGACTTATGTTAAAGACCCAGTATTTGACACATCCCTGACATATCCAGTTGCACTGCATGAACAACACAGGTGTGTATCCCACCTCTCGCTCTCTACAAAGCTTTGAGAGGGGCTGAGAGAACCGCCACCTGAAACTACATTACATGTGGTAATTATAGATGCCCGTGGAAGGGTTTTATGGGTAAACAACAGTGACTGAGCTGGTGTAACTTAATGACATAATGCCCTGTAACCGGCAAGTACTGAGGGGCGTGATTATCTCAATCAAACATTTATTCTTCTCTTCAAAACACTGTTATGGTCCGTGGACAGGACATGGTTGCCATGGAGAATGTGCCTCACACAACAAACTGAAGTGACATTGGGAGGGCTTTCACTATGGTTATTTTAAACACTGGCGTTAGTCAGCACTCTTTCTAATGCCCCCTCTGTTTGACAGTAAGAGGTCTGTGAGGGTCTGCACAATGAAATGTGTGTTAGTGTGCACGTGTGTGTGTGTGACTGATAACACAAGATGAACATAGAGGAAGTGTGTCTTTACTGAGCCTGCATGTGTGAGCTCATGCTTTGTGACTACAGGTCCTGTGACACGCATTTTTCCACATCATGCTAAAAATACAACAAATCAGATTTAATGTGGTCAGTTTACCTCTAAACACACAAAGCAGTCTGATCCGCATCGGTCCATGTGTAGAGTTGAACCTCCTCGGTGTTCATTCAAGCTTAATTCATTTTAAAATCGCGTGCTATAAAGTTAATTACATCATTTGTAAGTATAAAATAATTGTGTTTGTGTATATATCTACTATCAGGTAAAAGTAATATGTAAACAATGCCAAAGAGCATGTGTTTACAGTGCACCAATATAATAAGTAACGCCATTAGCTGACACGTACATTAACAGGGCAAAGCTGCAATCCACAATATGCATTTGTCCAGAGCGCGTGTGCATAGTTGTTTTGCGTGCATGACCATAAGCAGTGTGTGGTTATGACATGCCAGTAGCCAGAGGATAGAAGTGGTAGTTAGCGAGAGGTAAAACCCCCACATTTAGCAGTAATGGCCTTGTTTACTTTGACACACAGTGAGTTGGTCAGTGTGACATTTGGCAGGTAGGAGAAGTTGCTTGCCTGCGTGTGCAACACAGTGCCCTCCTTTCCAGAAGGAAAGTGGGTGGAAGGAGGGGGGGGGGCTCTTGGGCTCTTTATTTTTAGCAACATTAATTGTAGTTGTACATGGTTTAATCCATTGCAGAGAGGTTGTGACTATTGCAGCTATAATGACAGTTTACTCAATTGAATCCACATTTGTTTTTTATTAGCTTGTAATACAAGCTGGGTTTGTCAGAAACTGCTCTCTCATTGGCTACCATTCAAAAAGGTGTACTTCGGATAGTAGGCAGACATTTGTGAGCTTTCTCTGGTGTCTCCGCCCCTTTGACACAGAGTTCACTGAATAATGCGCTCCCAACTCCACTTCTCAAGTCAAGTGTAGGCATGGATGGAGAGTCGACCAAATCAAATCAATGAACGTATAATACAACTATATTGATATTAATTGTCTAATTTGATATAAATATATTCGTATAAATTAAATACCGGTATATGGCCCAGCCCTAACCGCACACACTTCTTGGTGTGCATGGTAGTCAGACAGGAAGTGAATGACAAACAATCACCCAAGCAAAAGTCCCTGCCGCAGTCATTCACAAAAAGCTTCTGTCTACTGACTCGTAAGACGAGCCGCTTCTCAAATGGCTATTTCTGAATGGGTTTGGTTAGAATGTTCAGACTTGACTGGATAAAAGTGAAGTATGTAGGCCTAGTATACAGTAAGGCCAGCGTAGTCTAAAATATTTCCTGGCAATCTGACATTAATGGTGAAATGGTTAAAGATGTTCCTCAGGCTGCTGTGGCCATTAATAGACTGACTGTATGTAAGCCTATAGCCCAGCAGCACTAATAGCACAGCACAAAAGCACACCCATATACAGTATAATTACATTTGCTGGCTAGATCTTGGAAATCTCTGTTCTTTGTTGTGTGACATCTAATGTGTGACATTGTGAGCCAGAAAGCAATTTAACAACTAAACCAGTGACAGATCAGCCTTTTGACATTAGCACGTTTAAAAAGCAGCCATAAAGGATAGTTCATGCCCTTTCCCTTGTGCCAGGCAGAGCTTCTATAATATATTACCAGGCTAATGGAGAGGTAAAGGGAGAGCAGGGAAGAGGGCTGTCAACATATCCTTTTCAAACATGCAACAACTTGCTTTTAGTGCACTGCAGTCTCTACAAAGATAATGGCTAATAGAAGACACTGTGCCTCTGTGTGCACAGCAGTTTGGAAAATTAGACTTTTAGACAACTGCTGTGAATACGTAAACTTTGGATGCAAATTATGTGAATGGATGGAGAGCTGGATTAAGACTGAAGGAGTGTTGTGCCGCGTGTATCGTGTGCGTTTTTAAAACAAAAAAAAAAAAAATGGCATCCGTGAGAGCGTACGATTAACCAGGAAATCTATTTCTCGCTTTTGAATTATGGTTGAGTTAACAGGGAAGATGGAAATGGCTGAGACCAAATAAAGAGGGTACAGATTAGAATGAGAGACGTGAAAAAATTGAAGGACAGGAACACAGACAATGTGCATGAAAGGCCAACGATGAAAGCCAACAAAATAGCTGATAACATGAATATCCTGGCAGTGCGTCAACTAAAATTCTCCATGTCCATTCAGATTTCATTTTATGAAACCATTTATTCTTAGTTACAGTAGGAAATATTGCAATTCACTACACCTCCTCAGTTTTAATATGTAAAATAAAAGACACCATAAGCCTAACACTGAACAGTGAATTCCAATACCCAGTTACTGTCAAACAAGACAATAGAGTGGTCTTGATAAAAATTTAACCAGTGAGTTCTCACTCCTATTAGAGGCCCGCTGACATTACAAATGTCCGCGGGCCTTCCGACTGCCTTCCAGACAGTCGGAAGTCGAGACCTTCAGACCTCCTCCCACTAGAAAACAATACAATAGAAGTTCCTACTAGTGAACTCGGGATAGATCTGACTACCCCGACTTCCCAGTTTGACGTCACACAATGTAAATGGTACCATCAACTGAAAGGCACACTTTAGTTACTTATTTACTTTATACTTTCTTGGACATGATATAGGCTATATGATACTATGAGTACAGCCACTGCATTCGCTGCATGTTATTGCCGATAATTCAGAGTACTGTTACAGGATGTGTAGGCTAATAGTTCTACAGCATGTGGAGTCTGCATTAGGGAGATGAGCTATTGGGTTTTACCCATTTCCTTCCACTGTGGGCGGAGAGGCAGACTGACCGTAATTAAAGCCAGTAAGATGTGAGAGTAATGTTACACAATTCAGTTTCAGTCTAAACAAGTGCAGTAAAAGCATACATGGAGTGCACTGAGCAGGAAGGTCAATAGTTTGTACAGTTAAAGTAAAATACCTAACATAGCATAGTACTACTGCTGTTGTCAACCTCACAGTGGCTCACAGTAGATATGACTTCCACAGCTCTCTTGATTTTAACTGTGGTGCAATAACAGTACTGTAGTTGTAAGAGTCCTCATTTCAATTCTGCAATTCTGACTCTGGTGCACTTTAACCTTAAGAAAGACCAACTGCTAATAAAAGCAGGGAAAAACACATGAGGCCTGTTGGAGTAAGTTGGTACACCAACATTTCATCTGTGATAGAATGTGTTGTGACTGCAGTGGGTGAACTCAACTGGATAGGTCTCCACAATAAGCCTCTGTTTTCGGAGTGTGTGTGTGCCTGTGTGTGCGTGTGTGTGTTATATGTGTCTTTATGCGTGTACAGTCCCGTGCCCTGCACAAACACCGCCTTGTGTCACCCTTGCCCTCATTCACCCTAATGCCCTCGTCGCAGACACTATACACAAAGCAGTGGCCACAAAGACCAGTGTTTCCACAGAACCAGGAAAAACAGTGGTCAAACACGGTCAATAAACAAAACAGTGCAATGATCCAGTGCAATGGCCTAACTGGCAGACACCAACACCATCACCACCACCACTCTGGTTTAGTTTCTCCACTACAGAACACACATTTCTACACAGGCATGCCAGCAATGTGAGCAATTGTTTTGGAAAGTAAAGGGAGTAAAAAAAAAATTAAAAAATACGTTGGCACATAAGTGCAAAGCAAACGATGCACTCATCTAATTTTAACATAAATGAATGATGGGACAAACCGAAAGAGAAGATCAAATGACCTTAACTGATAAAAAGAAACTGGAGTCTTGCTTCCGGGTTTTAACCCCAATCTGTATCTTCTACTGTTTGGAGACAATATATGGATTAGTGGAACTGTTCCTGTTTTAGAATGAGTACATATTTGACCGCTGTAACTTTGACAATGACATTTACATTATTTTCCATCTGACACATGTTCTTTTTTTGTTTTAAAGAGGATAGAGGAAGCTTGTCTTGGAAACTCTGACAAGCAAAGGAATTGCAAAATGTTATGAACACAGTTCCAGATTAACATTTCAGATGAAGGGCTATAGCTTCTAGCCTCGTGAGACCATGCTGATCTCGCGAGCTTCAGTTTGACTTCGCCGCAAGAATCAGTCTGGAAATCGTTGTGTTTCAGGCCGATAAACCTACAGTAGTGTGGCCGATCAGCATCATACTATTAGCTATGGGCGTGATTAAGGTGTAACATAGACGACGTGAAAACAACTTGAAAATGACAATGGCGGGTTCTACAGAGGTTAACGTAGTATAGATGATGCAATATAGCATCATTTATATATTAGGATTTATTAATAATAATAATAAACTTTATTTGTATAGCACCTTTCATACACAATGTACAACTCAACGTGCTTTACAGTTAAAAACATTTGAACAAATGATGAAGGGAAGGGAAGATTATTAGATTATTATTAGAAGAGCAAAGGCTTTCAGACTAAATTAGGTGGCGCTGAAATTATAGACTAGAAACCAAATGCTCCAAATGCAGGTAGATTTTCCGTTTCCGAGTAAATCACAGACTATCCGTCACACTGGCGGGTAAATGTTTGAACTAAAATAGGCATATAAATCTTGAGTGAGAGTTTCTCTCTGCGCTGTTGCCTGTGTTGAGTTTGACTGACACATACATTATCCCTGAAGACCCGCCTCTACTCTCTCGGATTGGCTCTCTGAGATCTAAACCAATCATAGCCAATAGCCAATCAGAGAGAGCAAGGGCGGTATTTATGCAATGTCTGAACAACTATGAGAAAACATCTATTGTCTATATCATGAGTTTGAAGGGGTTTGAAGAAGTGTTAGTTAATATTCAAGCCAAGGCATATTAACATTTTTTATTTTAGCGAATATCTTAATTACACCAACTTCTTACTTGTGAAATAGGTTTTTGTATGAAAGATGTATGGGAGTTAAAAATGGCATAATCGAGCATTTTTCATTTTACCAGCCACCTTGGCCATTGACGCAAAAAGTTAATTTCGGACCCTGTGTCCAACAGTTTCAAAATCAAACTGCAAACATTTTCAAATGAAGCGTGTCCAGACCCTATTCACTATGTGGATTTTGTGTTTAGTTAAATCATGCTAAATGTGCAATGGTACAGACTTAACCAAAATCACACATGCCACTTGTGCATGTTATTATGCTGGCCTATTTAGAAAAGAATTTAACTAATGACTACCATCCTTACCCTTGGTTTATTAGAGGTGCTATATATGCGAACATGACAACTCTGCACCTCCCAGTTAAGCTAGACTTTTGCCCTTCATTACAAAATTGGCAGTGTGCCTTGTCAGAGAGTATTCCCCACCACTCATACTGATAATTTAGTCATTATAATCCAACCCTTTAACAACTGCTCAGTCACAGTTCCATTTTACTACAAAAGCCATGTCTTGAAATTGGCAAATATTTATTTGCCACACCACAGATCGACTTGCGTTGTGAACTTGCGCTATGCGACTCCACTTACGCCTTAACTGGGTAACTAGGGCCCCAAGTGTTTTTCCATTTAAAACTGTTAAACTTTTGCAGTATACTGCCGTTTTTAGATCCCTTGTCTTTCAGTGGAATAAAAAGGACTACCACGTGCCAAGTGGTAAAACAACATGGCTTTGAATGGAGATGATGAAGACTTTGAGTGGGAACCTCCAACAGATGCAGAGATGAAGGTTATAGAAGCACGTCGAGAACGAGAGGAAAATCAGCAAACTAATGGGGGATTACCTACTCAAAGGATATAAGATGTTGAGTAGGTATATACACATATATATATATATACACACATATATATATATACACACACATATATATATACACATATATACACACATATACATATATATACACACATACATACACATACATATACATACACACACACATACATACATATACATACACATACACACACACATACATACATATACATACATATACATACACACACACATATACATACATATACATACACACACACATATACATACACACACACATATACATATATACATACATACACACACACATATACATATATACATACATACACACACACATACACATATATATATACACACATATATATACACACATACACACACATATATACACACACACACACATATATACATACATACACACATATATACATACATACATACACATATACACATACATACATACATACATACACATATACACACACATACATACATATATATACATACATATATACACACACATATATACACATACATATATACACACACACATATACACATACATATATACACACACATATACACATACATATATACACACACATATACACATACATATATACACACACATATACACATACATATA
>JAODUE010017821.1:0-24945 GCA_027564755.1 Amblyopsis hoosieri
CCGTGACGTCACACTCCAGGGGAGGGCCTACGACCGGATGGGGCTGGACCGGAAGTAGGGAGGCGGGACTAAGACCGGATGGGGCTAAACCGGAAGTTGGGAGGCGGGACTAGGGGCGGGGCACCTGTCACTTTTGAAAGGGGGCGTGTGTGATGAAAGCCTATTTACTATTCTCTCTCGTTTAATTCCCTTGGGACATCCAATTCACCGAAGTAGTCACTATAGCATAGTTTAGATCTGTTTGAATGTATGTGTATGTTTGTGACTGTGCAGCCCAGTTGACCCTTCCCATTGAGAGAGAGAGAGAGAGAAAGAGAGAGAGAGATTCTGTGCTCCCTTCGGACATGGTTTGGCATCTGCTGGCACAAGTGTGCACCGTGTAAACAGTCTTTGACATGTAAATGAATTGCGTCTCCTGTGTTACCAAACAATCTAGAACATTCCCACATTCCCTCTCTGGGAGGAGAGAGAGGAACTGAATGAGGAGGAGAGAAAGAACCTAAGGGAAGGAGGGTGGGGAGGAGAGAGAGTGGAGAAGATGAACTCTCTCTCTCTCTCTCTCTCTCTCTCTCTCTCTCTCGCGCACTCTACAGAATACACAATTTTCTAAATAGTACAGGTCAAGACTGTAATGTCTAATGATACTTGCCACACATTCAGGATGTTCAGTTGATACATTAAATTATGTTTCACTTTACTTCCTTCACTGGGCATATCATGGGTTGTCATTGCTTACAATGAAGTCATTCAGCAGGTGCTTCTTTCTCCAAAGGGACTTCATGTAAAGTATAGTACAGTAGAAGAAGCTTTGGGATGCATTTTATGACTTTCAATTTGGGAGTCTACCACATAGATATTTCATCTTTCCCCACTTTATTTGACTCCCTTCACTTTCTATTGCAATGTAACATTTCCCTCCCAAATATAATTTTACTGTAAAAGGCTATAATAACAGCTGGTATCAAGATTAACTGTGTTTGGAGTGAATTTTGAAGCTGTATGGCCTTATGTATTTCCATTATACCCACAGGGATCACTATCATTGTACGTACAGTATACCACATATGAATGATTACATTGATATAATACTTATCCGCCCAATAAATAAATCATCTCAAACAACCTCACATATCAGAAAAAAAAGATTGACCTTTAAGTACAACAAACACACACACAACTAATACCATATTTATCAGGCGTGGAGAGAATCTCAGCCTGTTTAAGACGTCTGAGATCTCAAGCCATTTCTTTCTTCTGAGGTAACGGCTCCTGTGAACCTTTTTAAGCACCTATTTTATCTTCCCCTCCGCTGAGCCTTTGCTTTAATTCATTAACCTCTTTAGCTCCTTCAATATTTCATCCAGACTCAGCCAAACACAGCTGCTGCAACAGAAAGACTAATGGGCGGTATAGATATTTTTAACTTTAACTAGTTGCACTAAATAGTATACAATCTAGCTTATTGTATGTACTAATGTTTCACAGTTTCATTTTCAATTTGTTTTTATCAATTATTTTGTTGTAAAAATCACATTATGAAGCATCCTGATTAAACAAAGAAACCCCCCACAAAAAACATGAATTCCTTTAATTTTATTGTTCAGAAATGATCATGCTCATGATGATAAACATACTGTAGAACTTACTGTAGAACATAAATAATGCAAATACATTTAAAAAATATTATACGGTATATCGTTCCATATTAGTCTTTTGGTTTGTAATCCAATGTGTAATTCCAGTGGAATGTGGAAACGTGGCCAAGGTTGCTGGGCATGCAGGTATCATTGTGATGCCCTTTAAAAGACAGAATGCTGACGTCAGATGGAAACATTGAGTTTCTTTCTTGGCCTGGAAGAGAATTAGTTATTTCCTGGCTACTGGTGACAGCATTCATTTGTTATCCCCTTTCCTTGGTTAATAGACCAAATTACAACGTAAAACATGGACCCACTTTTCTGGCAATATTTATAAATGAATGGACATATTTCCTGTATATTTCTCAGGAGGGTGGCTGGCGTCTCCCTTAGGCATAGGGTGATAAGTTAGGATGAGAAGTAGAGCCGCTGCTCCTTTGCGTCGAAAGGAGCCAGTTGAGGTTGTACGGGCATCTAGTTAGGATGCCCCCTGTTCGCCTCCCTTGGGAGGTGTTCCAGGCACGTCCAGCTGGGAGGAGGCCTCGGGGAAGACCCAGGACCAGGTGGAGAGATTATATCTCCAAACTGGCCTGGGAACGTCTTGGGCTTTCCAGTCAGAGCTTGCTAATGTGGCTCGGGAAAGTGAAGTTTGGGGTCCCTTGCTGGAGCTGCTGCCCCCGCGACCCGACTCCGGATAAGCGGGAGAAGATGAATGGATGGATTTCCTGTATAATATTTTCTGGTGATTAATTCCATGCTGTATTAAACTGCCCAATGAATTGTTTGATTTTTAAATAAAGTCACAATAAACCTTTTTTTCTGAAAGCATCTAATTTGACAATGGTCATGTACTGTGTATTACATCATTGTTACCAGATGGAGTAATAACTTGAGCTATAATCAAGTCAGAGAAGTAATATTTTTCATTTTACAGATAATTGCACTAATCTAATTGCATGTTCCTATATAATTGAGGGTTCAGGTTACCACTGTTTACTGTTTGAATTTGAATTAAAAAACTTCTGAGGTCTTCTGAGATTAGAACTGAAATGCAAACACATACTCCATTATGACTATATTATACTTTTTATACATTTATAATATATTCAAAGCCAACTATGTGTACATTATATTATGTACTATTTACTGGCTAGTCACCAGTAGATATACACTATATAGCGCTCGATATGCAGGCATTTGCTGGAATGGTGTGATTCTTTATGTTGTTTACAATGTTATTTTACCTCATAGATTTTGATTTTGATTTAGGAATGATTAATGGTCGATTTAATGTTAAAATGTGTGGAGTTGGCCAGTGAATTTATGGGATATGGTGGTGATATGATGTGTACAGGTGAAGGTAAAGGTGCTTTTATTGTCACATACACATACATGTAGCAAAATGTGTTCTGTGCATTTAACCCATCTCTCAAGGGAGCAGCGGGCAGCCGCTATGCAGCGCCCGGAGACCACCTCCAGATGTATGCCAGTGTCTCTGGTCAATGGCACTGACTGTAGAGTGTGAACCTGACATGTTTAGGACTGCATAGCAAAACCATTTTACGAATAACCTGTTAAATGTCAAGAGGGGCAAATGCAGCAATGGATTATAAACATGAAAGCAGACGTAAGAAACAAATAATTAAATGCAAAGCTTCCAAAAATAGTATTAAAATGTAGTAAAAATGTATCTGAGCGGTCCTCTTCCAAAATGATGTGTATTAAAACGTAACTACTGTACGGTAGAGCCCTGCACAGGCTTCAGATTTAGGCCGGATCCCAGCCCTGGCCCGAGATGCTTCAGGCCACAAGCCCAGTCCTGGCCCGAGCCCTTCCCCATTACACAGCCCGAGTGCCTTTTGTTTCACGTTCATTACATTTACGTTTACAATGCAGCATATGTGAAATACATTCAGCTTGATTAAAATAAAGCCATGTAGACTAGTCTTTTCAGTGAGATGAACAATAGCCTTTTATGACAATAGCTTACATTTGTATTCATGATAATTTGCTGCATGGACATGAAATCAGTGGAGCATGCGCATGCAAGTCCGGGCCCGTCGGGCTCGGGCTGAAATGCATGGCTCTGCTGTACGGAGCTCAATGGGACAGAGCAGTCTATGAACTTGTCAAGCACAGCGTAAAGCAAGCCTGGAGTGTGAACTTATGAACTTCAACTTCATCCAAATTACTATTTGACCATTGATCAACCAAAGCACTTTTCACTTGTTAATGGTGCGCCGTCACCAAGAAGGTTTTCATTTGTCATAGTCCGCCCACGTCAGCTTTCATCATTGATCTTTGACTTTCAAATGATAATCCATACTCTTGATATATCCCCTGTTATCCTAAAATGCTTATAGGCTATGGCTACTTCTGCATTTGGCATCAGTAGGCTAGTGCAGTGCATTTTGCTGTTGCCATTTAAATTGGGTTACATTTTGAAACGGATTGCTTCAAAATAGGCTATTATTGTTAAGGGCCCTATTACCACTCTGCATTGCCCGTTGTTGTCTTGTTACGCTATTGGTCACAAGTCAACCTTGTTTTAAGATAAAAATTATTTAGTTGCGATGTCACAGAGAACTGCTAGTACCCATAATGTCTCTGTTTGGTGGAGCTGGCTGTCCTTGTGATAGCATCCTGATCTCAAAAGCTTAATTTGACGCTTCAAATTCGAAGCTCGCCGCTATGAAAATGTTTTAAACCCAGCGAAAGTCTTGTTGTGTAGTTAGTTACTTCTAGCACTGAAAAGTAAGATCGTTATGTATAACTAATAAAATATAAATAATATGAAAACTATTGTATTATACTCTTTTAATGATATATCACAATATGATAACTCATTCGAAAGAACGTGAATAATATGCCTCTTACGGGATTCACAATGGTTTAAAAGCTATGGGATGCGTAGTTCCTTCGCTCTAAAAATAAGTAATGTTTATAGTTTTGTACCTTTACCTTTTTAATCTGTTTGCTCCGAATGAAATTGTTCATGGTCACAATTTATTCTCTAAATTGGTTGGCTTGGTTCCAGACTAAAACTAGTTAGTTACTGTAAGTATTAAGAAGTCAGTGGAGAAAATGCATGGGAAATTTACTTCCTGCACCAGAGCCGCTAAAAAAAGTGGGCGGTCATAGTTACGCTCTATCCCATCCCACTTTTAACAATGTAGAGTAAAAACAGCCAAGTCAGAAAATGTGGTGAAAGTAGTTTTAGGGGTTCAATAATCACATCAGATGTGCCCACCCAGAAGATTCTGGAAGCATTTGTCCTCCCCCTCTTTTTAAATTACAGGGCAAATACTGTATACAGATGTTTGCAATCACACCTAATCTTTGTACTGAGGCGAAGAAAGGGGGTGCCATTAATAACACGATGAAACACATAAAATGCAGTTTTCACATACAGTGTGAACTCCAGATAACATCCTGAGAATCCGTTCAAAACATTGTCCAATTATTGCCCTTTCACACCTGCAGCCCACAACAGGAGATTGCCCATGTCAGACACATTCTCACCTGGTGGACATACTCTGAGGGTTAGGAGAGGGGTGGTGTCTGGGTAAAGCATACAGGAGGCAGGGCCGTGTTGTGGTTACAGCACCAGATAGTTGCCAATGAATGATTATTTTTGCATTGACATTAATACTACATGTGTTTGGATGTATGCGCAATATATTCTTCACCCTCGGATGTGTATACAGTATTCTCCCAGGTGTTAGTGGCATGAGAAACATCATCAGCACGTCCTCTCGCTCGATGTGAACTGACCTGCGCTATTCACACACGGGCTCAATTGGACATTACACAATTTGTACTAGGGAGCTGGCAGGGTAAAGTCAAGACCAGCTGATTCAAACATTTGCATTGTCACATATAGCCCTTCCAGATAATGTCTAGATTCGTTCTGAAGGATGCCTGAAAGCAGCTACTGTATACAGTACAATACATTTGGCACCTGCATCCAAACATATCCAAACACTAGGCACAATTACTGTCAATTCAGAATGAAAATGTTTCAACTTGGAACGATAGCATGCCGAGGGAAGGTATCGCAACATATTTGATCTCAAGCATTACAAAGTGATGTCATCCTACTGCCACCTTTACTAAACATTTGACTTTTAAAAGAGTCAGAATTGCACCATTACTGTCATTTTAGCAGATACTATGTTTTATCCAAAGTGACTTTTATTGATTTAAATTGCAAGAAGCAGACTGCTCAAGGGTAGGCTGAGTGTATTTCCGTCTGCTTCTCATGTCATGCATTTCAGCATTTGAATGACCCGTGTGTGTTTTTGTAACAATGATAACAGAAACTTATTTCACATTATCGGTCAACTGAGAACGGAAAAAAGACAAATAGAGATGTGGTTTGAATAATCATATGCGTAATCAATAAGTATTCATGGTCATGGACTAGAACATTATCGTAAATCAATAACTGACAGATATAAACATAAATATGCAAGAAAACAAACCTCATGCACTGCCGTTCTGCTCAGTTCTGTGTGAGGCTGTATTCTCAAAGTCAAATTGGATTTATATGTTGTAACAATGAATTAAGGGATTGCTTGTCTTGGAGGCTTGACTTGGTTGAATAGACTCTTATTAAAAATGGACTATGTGTATTCCCTTTATGTGGCCAGTGTAAAATATAAAGCAGTAATGACTGAAGAATATACGTGGTCAGGGTAAATTAAAAAGCAGCAATGGCTGAAGACTATGGAAAGAAAAGGGTTTTGTGTGTGTACAGTGTCAGAAAAAGGTTGTGTGTGTGTACAGTGTGCACGTTGGCATATCATTGGTAGAAAGTTGAAACCAGCAGGCCGCTCTGACAGAAATAACGGAGGCAGTCGTGATTAAAGCTGTTTTAATTGGTGTCATTAACGTAGAGAGGGTCACACTGCTGACATCTGCATGTCACACACACACACACACACACACACACACACACACACACACACACACACACACTAACTTTGCTGCTAATACACAAACAATGTGTTTAATACACACAGCACACACTAATACATTAATCAAACACACCAACTCACGATAATAGGCCCAGGACCTATGAACTACTGCAGGCACAGCCTATGTAAGTGTGTTAAATGTTAAATGTCTACTTGAGAGAGGAAGGGTTATTGCATCGTGTTAGAGGTAACATGGGGGGTCACTATATTCACAGACAAATTATTTTAGTCCTATTTGTACCTGCCTTGTTCACTGCCTCTGTTATCATCCTGTGTGTGTGTGTGTGTGTGTGTGTGTGTTTACTGTGGCTTTATCAGTAAGACAGAGGGGTATATCGCTCTAATGCCAGAGGAGATTGTCGGGCTCCTGCATGTGAACATGAATATGTCCAGGACGTATTGTTTTCCCATGCGTGTCAACATGCTTAGCACTGCCTCAACGACATCAATCTTCTACCGAGGTCAAGGACAGGTGACGTTCTCTGGATTGAAAAGTCGTGGATCATGAAGATTTATTTGTTATCGCCGTCATTAGTGTTTCAGTGATTTGAAATGTGTCTTGTGCCAAAGATTGCTTTGGTCTTTAAAATGCAATTTTTTTTATTAATGTGCATGTCTACAGCATGATTAAAATTCATATTTTATTAGCAGGCTGCCTGATGATGAAGGTTACATTTTAGAGAAAGAAATAACATAAAAATAAAGATATTCTCTAATAATATAAATAAATAATACATTAATTAATTCAGACAAGAATAACATGTCTGCAGTATGTTGTTGTGGTTGTTGTTGAAGAACCACATCACTTTGCAAGGTTGGATCACCCTCATCACATCACACACATCATTGCTGTGTATTATGTCTGCAGTGGATGACCTAACCAGTTTAACCTATACCTTTCAAATGGATTTAGCCGTAAGGAAAATCCAGAATCCCCATGTTATTATAAGCATCTGGACTGGAAGAGACATTACCAGCCTGTCCTGCTGTACCAAACATTTCATTTTTATTTTTATGTAGTCTAACCAGCAATATTAGTGCCATTGACCATTGCGTTGTAGTTTCTGATGCACAAAATCACCTCATCCAAATCAGTGCAGTATGGTATCCCCCTTCAAACGATATGTCCAAATCTACCAAGTGTTAAACTTACCAATGTTTTTCTATTTATCTATAGCAACAGTTGCTTCACAATAGAGGCACTGTATCCTAACAGGGCCACTCTTGCTGCTTCACAGCAATGAGAGTTGACATTCAAACAATATTTCGGTCTGTGTTGAACCTACAGGCTACTGTAAGTGGATATATTTGCATTGCCAACATATTGAGATTGAATCCCATAGTTTTGACCACAAGACAGACTCCATGCCACCAGAAATGTTTAGTGCCTTGCCAAAACATGTTTTTTATTTTAAGTTATTTTTTGCAGAAGCTATTGCTTCCATCAGCTGCCATTCTTCTCTTCCCACAAGGATTACAAACACTGGAAATATATGAGCTATGACATTTTCTCTAGTTTCCTTGTGTTTGTGCAACACGGTGGCCAAGTGGATAGCACTGTGGCCTCATAGCAAGAGGATCCCGTGTTTGAACCCGGTCGTCCCAGCCTTTCTGTGTGGAGTTTGCATGTTGTGTCTGTGTGGGTTTCCTCCGGGTGCCCTGATTTCCGCTGCTATCCAAAAAACAGGTTCACTCTCTCCAGTCAGTGCCGTTGACCAGAGTCCCTGACCTCTACATGGAGATGGTCCCTGGGTGATGCACAGTGGCTGCCCATGTCTGCCTTGAGGGATTGGTTAAATGCAGATAACAAATGTTTACATGGTGGGGTTATGATATGGGCAGGTGTGCTTTATGGACAACAAACACTGATGGCATTTTAAATGCATAGAAATACCATGACAAGATCCTGAGGCCCATTGTTGTGCAATTCATCCACGACCATCACCTTATGTTGCAGCATGATAATGCACGGCTCCATGTTGCAAGGATCTGTACACAATTCCTGGAAGCTGAAAGCTCAGCAAAGGAGAAGTGCTCACTAACACAGATTTAGACAGATTTGTGAACAATATTTGAGAGAAATAGGCCTTTCGTGCACATAGAGATTAGATCTTTGAGTTCAGCTCCTGATGAATAGGGGAAAAAAACAAAAGTGTTGCGTTTATAATTTTGTTCAGTGTAGTGCTCTATCATACATTTCAGTTTTGTTTTGTGTGTGTGTGGTAATTGCTTTGTAATTTGTAATTTAGCAAATATTCCTTTCTGAAAAAATAAATCAAGAATCAAGAGAGTCAGATGTATTCCCTGGTGTGACATATGTTCTGGACTGTACCAATCATCACTGGCCAACAGCATCCGCTTGTTTCTCCATCAGATGCAGTAGCCAATCAAGACAGCCTACATTATTAAAGTAGGGTACAACAGTGGAAAGTTGTGTTTGACAGACATGGACTGTGGTCTGAAGCATTGGCTGTTTCACTGTAATAAATACAAGGCCATTCTGTCAGAGGAAACGGCAGTATAGTATATGGTCATGTGCTGTTTTATTAAAGTGGCTATTTTATATATCCAGGTAGCCAGAATAGGAACATTAGCCGTAAACCTGTCACAAACACACAAAGCGCCAAGACCTGTCAGAAACGACATGTTGTATACTAAAGTGCAAATGTTGCTTTAGAGCATTTCCTAAAAGTATCATCCATGGTGCTCTGTATTATTATATTAGTAAAAAAAGGGGAGAGGGAGATGCAGAAAGAATTAAAGGATGTTGGGGGTCTAATTACCCACTACAGATGTACTTTCCAATGTCATTATGGAATAATGAAAATATCACTCAAGTGCAGTTACAGACATATTAAATATTCATTATGGATTCAGGGTGCATTTCTCCAATCCCTTCTTTTAAACTAATGACAAATGTTTCATGCCTTTAATATTTAATCACTGATAAGATTGGTTGAACCACACGTCATTTTAACAATTGGGATGTGATTTACTCTGAAGCTGTGTATGGAGGGAAAATCAACTCAGGGAAGTAAAGCCAAGTCAAAGTGTTTGATTGTGATGTGTACACACAGCACAGACTGGGACCAGGTTGGTTACATAGACATTAAGTCATAAAGGGATTGTGATGTGTACACACAGCACAGGCTCGGACCAGGTTGGTTACGTAGACAATAGATTAAAACTATTTAAAAAGTAAAGTGTTATAAATACAATAAAGGTGGGTAATATAATTTTAAGAATGTGGATAATGGGTATATCAGAGAGAGCTTGGTTCAGCATTGAGATTGATCTAGCGTATGCATATTAGAACTATGGGAAAATGGGTAAGTCGGTACTGTCATACTGCAACCTGACATGCCAGATGGATTGTTGTAATAAGGTGTAAAAAATAAGGCAGACCAACCAAATCTGGAATGACAGCATCCACACAGCGGGCTGGAAGATCCCTGTGGTGAAGTCAAAATTGCTCAGTGTTTACAATTACATAAAAGCAAAATAACTGACAGTGGAAGGATTGCCTTTTTTCACGTGACATATTGCTATTTTAGTAGTTATTAGTTTTATTTCTTAATGTTTCATGAGATAATCTGCAAATTATAACACAATTCAGTATAATAGAACTTTCCGACTCAGGCTCTTAATCCCGCCCCCATTACGGTTGCTAATGTCCCACATATATACTTTTGTAGCTTGTGGGACATTCGATGATATTTAATCTCATATTCCTAATAATATTGCAATGTGCTTCTTGCCATGTTAGTCAACCTTGTTCAACAGCATTCTACAGAGAGGCACCAAATTGATCTGTACCGTATTCAAAACATGAGTTCCAATACTGGTTGTAATGTATAATCTCGCCGTTACAGAAAAAGCATTAAACAGCTACAACAGTTAATACATAATCAGTAATGCTACTAAAGGGTGGTGAAAGCATATTTTTCACTATTTTATGGTGTTTTCACACCTCAAAGTCCGGAACAGGTTCCGGAACCAATGTTGATGTTTTTGGTACATTGTATACATTTGATCCTACATTTGATATCTACGCTTTTTCATCATCACATGCTGCACCTTGATATTGATTGGTTTGTAAATGGTTGTGCGTCTGACGTCGGCGTGTTGTCAAGTCGCCGTTCAGGCAGAGTTAACTGATTCATTTCATTGCCATTATAATATTGTTCGCACCAAGCATTTGCAGCTACTCTAGACATGTTTGATGTTGCAAAATGGAACGTCTTCGAGTGCAAAAATTATATAGTTGTCGAAAGACAGATGATTATTTGTTCAAAGGCATGAATAGCCTAACGCAAGACAGGCCAATGGAGTGGAATAACAGGGCAGATACAAACCAATAGACAATAAGCACGAGGCTGGTAACACACAGATGGGGAAATAAGACAGTGAAACACAGACAATAACACAAGACAAACAGTTATCCTGGGTGGACGGCAGACCCTGACAAAACTATTAGGCTAAATATTAAATCTCCCCTCTCCCAATGTGCTACTGCCGCTCATTTTCACTCATCATCCGGCCTACCAACTTCCAGAATCACCCAAAACATGTTTTCACACTGTAAACAAACTGATGAAGCGCGAATGCAGCTGGACAATTATGTTTTAATGCACTGCGGATGGCAAATAAAAGTCTGCTGTTGATTACGACAACTGGTTTAGTTCAAAACTGCGCAGTTGGTCCGATTCGAGGTCAGATCACGTTCTCACCACAAACTAACCGCACGAGTTAGTTTGGAAGCGTACAGAGACCACCTTTTCGATCAGGTATCGGTACTGTGGCACGCCGGAAAGGGGAACCGACGACTAGCAGACGTAGGTAGCTTTTTTCTAATTTGTTAACAATACACAGCGATGCCTCAATGTACGTTTCGTAGGTGTTGGTTATTCCGTCCCTGTTGTCTGGGGGTTCTTCTCACTGGAAAACACAAGACAAAGAAAGATCACCGCATTAGTAAAGGTACAGCTTGGGTATAGTCGCTGTCCTCCTTCTACTAATATTCCCACTTGGCTAGTCTTACGCTTGTTGGTCTTATATTGGGTTTGGGAGAGACTAGCCCACATACCTCCCTACTTGCTCTCTGCCCGTTGTCTGGTATCTTGTTCTTCTTATCCTCTCTTCTGTGAGATGAGCTACACCTGGTGCTCTGCCAATGTGAGAGTTGTTCCGCTGCCACGTATCGCCCTTCCCATACAATGCCGGCGGGTCTGATGGGTCCCCTCCTTAGGGGGACAGTCGGCATGCCACAGTACGCTTGTTTGGACCGCTTTTGGTGCGCACCCGAGTTCGATTGCTGCATTCACACCTGACCAAAAGTGGGAAAACAAACTGGTGCGAAGCAAACTAAATGAGGCAGGTGTGAAAGCACCCTTACTGTACCTTCAAGCCTTGTGTTTGTTGATGTTGTTCACATTCAGTTCAACCACCTCCCACAAGCTTTTAATCCACCATAACATTAGTTTAACAAATTGTGTTTTCTGGCAGCATATCTCGTTGGAATTGTACGCTCCCGAAGCGCCTCTAATGACAAATTGATATGGGTGCACAAGCAATTATTTAGCGTATAGTGCCCTGTGAAAATTGATGCTAAACATCAATCTACCCCAGGAAGACCTACGATAAATGGCACAGTTCTTCTGTGTGACCTTTGAGTATAGCAACCATTGAAATAACGTGTTCTTTACTGTAGAATCCCGTATAGTACAGGTTATCAAGGTGGTAAAGTTAGGTGGTAAAGTAGGAATTCCCTTCCCTAGTTACTGTATCGTTATGCAAGACTATTGTGAACTCTATCCTGTTGTGTTTTTACCGATACACGATTTTGATTCATTCGTTAGTACTCTACCATAATCTGATTAATAACTGCTTTGTGTGTGGCATGGTGTGTGGTGGTCAGAAAGGTCTACTATAACAGTAATGTGTACAGTGTATTTTATTGTTTTTATTTGAAACACACGTACATGACACTTTGGGTGGCACAGCGCAACATTCAACAAATGCCATTCAAAGCAAAATAATAACAAAAAAGATATACTGTACATACCTGCGTGCATATAATCCAAACTAGTTTTTCCTCTTCAGAGCACTATAGATGTGCAGAGGTATGTTATACTACAAACAAGCCCTCTGCACCTTTCTCTGTGTTACACAGAACGATTCATCCCCGCCTGTGGCACTATCGCATCAGGCCCTGGTGCTTCGTCCTCGTCATCAATACCTGCTAGGGCACACCAACCCCTGCTTGGTTTTTAATGAATATAAAAGCAATGCCTGCTTTGCTGTGGGTTCTGGCAAGTCACGTCGTCCGCCCAAAGTAGACCCCCAGCTGCCATTCGCCTCCCTGTGCTCTGCTCAGACTTGTGTTTGCTGCGGGTTTCGCCCGAGGCTGCTGACTGACTCTAATAAAGGTGACATGGTGTCTGGTTGGTCAGGGATGGTAAGTGAGACAGGATTTGTCAGAGGCATACCATAGAACACGCTCACAGCGTTGTGAGCAGTCGCTTTAGCTGTACTCACACGGTGTCTGTCTTTGAACTTAAGCGACGCAATACGTCGTTCACCACCTGAATCGTCAATTATTTTGTGATTTCTTGCATCAAATCTCAGTAATATATAGTACAGTATGTGTAAATGTATTTGTTATTCGGTGTCAGAGAGCTAACAAGGAGACGTTCACTTATCAATGGGAAAATGGACACTGCACAATGTACTGTACATATGGCCAGAAGATAATAGCGATACACTATCTGCGATGTTTGAGTTTGTTCGGTTTTGACATTGATGAACAGTGCTGCTTTGATGAAGTTTTGCTCTACTCAAAAGTAACCAACTGCACATACCTTTAAGAAATAAGTGAAAGACAGCAATGTCAAGCTATCATGTGTCTTTGCCCTGGGCATTTTCCTACTGAGGGGTTTGGAATGCTGCCAGAGCACGACTGCGCTGCCACAACTGTCCTTAGAAAGCACCATAAACTCAACTGTGACTGTTCTCCGTTGTAAAACTGAACCCGCTTTGCTGTGCACTGGCATTCACATCAGTGCCAGGGCAAAAAAAAAAAAAAAAGACAGAAAAAATGGTAGCTGCTGAATTAAATACATATGATGCTATGTTTGCTAAGTACAAGCGTGTGTGCATAGCCTCTGAAATGCCCAGGCAATTGTGGGAAGACGTAACATTTTTGGACATTGTTTTCTTGAGGTTTCAATTCCCCCATAAACAGATGTGCGAAGACAAAGAGAAAAATGTTCTAAAAGTAAAAGGACAGTACTTTCTTTTCAAAGTGAAACAATAGGACGGATCTTAGATGGCAAGAGATGTGATGTGTGCGCATGTGCGGTATGTGTGCGTTCGTATGTCAAGAGTAGAGAACTTTTCTTTCTCCTGGCAGATTTGCACGTCCTTAGACCTCCGCCCACACAGGTCTGTGTGTGTGTGTATCCATTCAGCGCTAATTGAGAGTTGAGGGGAGAAAGACCATTCAGATTAGACATGCACAGGGACTTATACACACCTGCCCAGAGCAGACTGAGTGCAGGGTAATTGGACTGGGTATTAAGACAGGACTGTTAACCTGACAGATAGATAGTCCAGCAGTGTACATTAACAGTCGGTGGATGTCCTACACAGGGCTGAACTGTGTCCTGTCTCAGTCGGTTATAAGATCTAATTGTATCGCTGCAGCTCGACATCTAAATTGGTGCGTTGCACAATCGCATTGTGACAATGAGTTTCGCATGAACCTTATTCAATTCTGTGGTCTGCTTTTCACGACAACGTCATGGACAAATCTGCTTGTCTTTATGCATGTGGAAAATTATTATGCTAAAAATAAGTCCTGTATGTGGCCCTAGAAGATGATAATTAGTTAATTTGAAGTGAAAGTTATCAACTTACAAAACTTCAAATATATTATTATATTACGTCCTTGATTTTTTTCCTGATATGCCACAGTATGTGCTATACAACATACACTGATGTCTTAGATATACCAGTGCACCATTTGACGGTGGAGTTGACATTCCAACTGGAACCAAAAAACAAAAGCAAAATTTCTCCCGATAACCTGTGCAGGCTGTGCATTGTGTAGGCTACAGACTGGCCTGATGCTCCCGTTCACCACAATCCAGCCTGGTTGCTGGTACACTGGAAATGTACTTTTCATTGGCTATCAGGCTAATTGGCTGGTTGCCGTGGCAGCTCACAGAGCAAGGGGCGATGTTGATAGAATCCCTTTTTACTCCACAGTTTTACACAGTCTCAATCACTTCTTTTTCACACACACACGCATGCACGCACACACACACCTCATCCCTGAGACGCTAAATTGGGTTTAACGAGCTTTTACAGAAGCTCCATTTCTGATTTGTTTTCACCTCGTCTGACACTTCCTGCGGGCCTGCTTGTCCTATACCAGCATGGCTGGAGGGCTGATTGGCTGTCGTTTGATCTGGCATCAAATGGATAATGCATGTATTTTTATTATTATTTTTATTATTATTATTATTTGAGCTTGTTACAGAGTTTTGAGAGCGGTCTCAGTTTCTTTCTTGTTATGTGCCAGCGGGCACATAACATTTCTCAGGCATTATGCTGGTCAACAAACCAAGTTTTGAGATCATGGTGTGTATTTGATAAAAAGAAGCCATACTGCATGAGCCAGGGGATTTTGTACAAACCAGAACATTGTACTGGTGGATTTATTATCTGCATCTGTATCAGTTTAACCACAACATTATCTGTATCTATTTCTGTATTCTGATAACAGAAGCCGGTGTGGTTTAAACTGGAAGTCGTGTTATATTGGAGAAATGTATTTTCTAAACTAACTCTGCATTTAGAATGATGTAACACTTACTTTACATTCAATGAACGTGAATGAACCCCAGGTTACAAAACAAATACTAGGGTTGCCACCCGTCCTATAAAATAGGTAATCGTCCCGCATTTGATGCTTGAATCTTGTGTCCCGTTTTCAATAAATACAGTACGAGATGCAATTTGTCCCATATTTTCATAAACATCCCATACGCAATAATGAACATACTATAACACAAGAAATAGTAAGGCCAGCAAATGTTTTTTAAGTCCTGCACTGTCACAGTTGCCCCTAGTTACAGACAACTCTTTTAAAACACCGCTTTCGTCGCACAAAAATATAATGGAAGTCTGGTGATTTGTTTGTTTTTTCTAAATAGTTAAAGTATATTGAAGTTTTCCACCCCATACTATTACAACTTCAGGACGATTAAATATCAATTTCAATCGCATTATTCGTGCTATCCTGAATAAGGTATTTGGATACCTGTGTATATAGTAAAGTGTACATTCTTTATCATTTATATTTATTTCAGCACCTTTACGCTCTGTACATTTACATAATTATTGTTTTAATTGCTCAACACTAGTTTTACTTTCACTCTTTAAATTGTATAAAAATCTTGATTTATATAGTTAAATGTTCAAATATCCATTGAGAGCAAAAAACTAAATATCGGAGAAAAGTCCTTGTATGTGTACATACTGTACCAATAAAGCTGATTCTGAATTTTATTTATGTTTAAGTTCGCCAGAATGTATCTGTATTGATTAATATGTTCTGAGTCTCCCAACAATGTTATTATAGATGTTTAATGGGTGCCAGACAAATTAGTCTTGTAAATTGTTTAATGTTTGTCAACTAAATAAACTCTGTATAGCACCCCTCTAGACATTACCAAATGCTTTGAAGAAGAAAGAGAGTCTGTGAATGAGAGGAGCTGAAAGAAGCAGATGGAGAGAGAGGTTTCACACTGTGAAAACTGCTACTCTGTTGAGATCTAATGACGTTTTCAGCAGGAACAGAAAACAGAACTCATTTAAAACTTTACACGGGGTGACGTTTTTGGTTTCAAAAACACAGAGCTTACACAACCCCATACCGCTTGGCTGGAGGGAAAAGTAAACAGCGAAAAGGTCAGAATTCATTAGCTAGGAAAATATCTCACCATCAACAAAATTCTCCATTTCTCCTTGCTCTCCTTCATCTCTATTCTCTATATCTTGCCGTCTTTCTACAAAGCCTATACGCCAAATAATGAGCAGATAACCATATCTCCCTGACACCTGCAGAAAGCCAGTAGAGAAACAGTCTTGCTCTCAGCAATTCTGTCTACCTCTTTAAGTGCTGGCATTGCAGGTCAACATGCTTGCCTATAGTGTAAGATGTCTTTAAGTAAGTATTGCAAAGCCTCTTAGGAGTGTTAATGCATGTGCTTCATGAACATATGCTTTATATTATGTAAAATGTACCAAAAATGGTCATTGTTGTTCTTTAATGTGCAGCAGAATTAAATATCAACCCTATGGCTAAAAACAGACACACACACAGGCACGCACAGAAAACCAACCACTTTATTTGTTCTTGGGTGACCCGTGGGTTCCATACTACCAACCTACCAATCAGTGACAGCCAACTGCACTATATCCCACAAACTAAAAGACCCACAGGCCACACACATGCACACACACACGTGCGCGCACGCACGCACACACACAGTTGCCAGGGGCTGCCACAGTCGTTATGGAATAGCATCTGTTTGTAAATAAGTCACCTTCCAACTATAATTCTCCCACTGTGAATGCTATGAAATTCACTTTGTCTTTCACCCCTAAACCACTCTAAACATAGGTAATGCATACTTAAATACCAGTTTTATTAAAAATACTTGAGGCTTAATTTATATTATTACATTCCACTAACTGACCTTCATTCTATAAAATATACAATGCAATGCTACATGTTCTCATTCATTGAGCTAGTTATATTGAGATTGCTTTGGTCTTGCTTAAACATAGATGCCATAATTTCCATTACACATCATACTATTTTTAATGCTGGACAGTGTTGACTGTTATGTAATGAGATAATAATATTTCTTTAAATGTAAAAAACTTATTAAAAACGTTTTTAACATTTAAAAAAACTTTCATATCCTAAGTAATCCCAACCACGGAACAAATGATGACTTAATATACCTCACTTATGCTCCTAATTGTTCCCTAGAAGTAAGACAAAACACAAGGTTACTGGTTCACCGCTCAACCGGCCCATTACAATCACTTTTGAAGTGTTTTTCGTTCTTCCTCGTCTGGCAAGGCCCGGACCCCCGACAGATTCAGCAGAGCTGATCACTACGGTAACAGGATTGCGGTTGTACTTGGCAGCCCCTAACTGTGAGTGTGCACAACATCCGTGGTCCCCAGCCCCGTCCGTAAATACCGTGCTCCTGCTATAAATTGAGTAGGCACAAAATGAAGATGCACCATTGTTCACAGTACACCTGATGGCCTGCCACAGAGACCTGCTTTCAGGATGGACCTTGATGGATGGAACAGAGGGGGCAAACCACCCAACAAACATGACTTGTCCTCAGCCAAGGGAACACATTATTAACACATTCTATTTCAGCAATGATGGAGACACCGTCACAAAAGATCAAGGTACTGTGTAGGGAGAAAGAGAGGGCAATGCCATACAATTCAATATAATTGCAATTCAAAATAACACACCCACACACACAAAAATAAATATATTGTGATAGCATTTCAAGCCTGACATTTTTGATCAGCCTTCAAAGGAATGTTTTGATGAAAGTAGAATGTTTTTCCTCCCTCGAGTTCACCACTACAACCAATATTTTTGTATAATAGTTTTGTAGGACACTTCTCTTCATTACAAATGTGTTGAATGTCTAACTTCCAAAATAAATTGCATCAAGTGGACCATAATTGCTTTTCAAATAGAGAAAATCACCTAATGTTGAGACAATATTTGTCATTTGTTGCAGGCCTGCATGCTTTTCAGTTGAAGCCTCATTCTCTAACCTGGAGAACTTGACATCTCCCTCTTGTGATTTTATTGTATTGCCTCTAAAATAGCACAATAAAAATGTCATGCAAGATCCTGAAGTAGATGTACCTTTGGTATATGGGAATAATCTACGTTTTGTCACGTCTGTATGGGTTTGCTCGTCACCCATTTCTTCAGTTGGTTGACTCCAGATCTTCATGCATGTGGGAGGTTGTAAACTGTCACATGCTACAAACTGAAGCTTTCTTCAGCACACTGACAATATCGCTTTATCTGTATGAGCCATTCCTGCCCTCTATGGCTTATTAAAGGAAATGTGTGATGTGTAACATTACTATGGCTGTCTAGGTATGTGGTTAAAAGCACCAGGTGTAGTGTAATATGTTTGTTTTCTTCATAAATGTATAAGGCTTGTGTACTCTGTACACCGTACCTTTATGTACCCTGGATAGATAATAGTTTGTCCATTTCCCCCACAGATCGACAACAAATATAAATCTGTGGTTTATTATCTCTTGCATTTTCTTTTGACAGGTAGGCCTACTGCACTATGTAATGAATATCATCATGCAACAGAAATGTTTGCTATCCCGTTGCACCATCTGTTTGCCATGTATGGAACATATAAAGTTCTAAACATGTCCTGTTGTTGGAGCTCAACCTGTCAGTCTGTTGAAATACGTATGCATTGCTTCAGTCCACTGAAAGTGACAGTTTAAGACTCCAAAGTGGTATACATAATGATACAGTAGCATAAATTAAATGCTTGCTGGCAAAAATTACAGTGTTTATGGCAACATAGAAAATGCAGGCAAGACAGTTGTTTACAGTGACAGCCTTCTACTCCGATAGTCCTGCTCTCTTATTGTGTTCAGCGTTGTCTGTGTCACATTGTAGTGTGTCTGTGTATGTTGCTGTCATTGTAATCCTCATTCTACTGCAACAATAATCCCATTATGTTGTTAAATGATGCAAAGCTCCCATTTTTCATGTGAACATTTTATGATTTTACATTTTTCTTCAGAAATTAGGAGCTGCTCTACTGTGTATTTTAAAAGCATTTAGTAAGTGTCTGCTACTGTCAAAGTCCTGTCAAAGGCTCTAGTGTGTCAGTTTTATTCTGCTATCTTAATATGAACAAAGTGTGAAATACATATTCAATTAGCAATGTTATTAGCAAAGGCTATTATATATTTTTGTGTGCATATTGCAGTGTTGTATTATTGCAACATTATACATACTCATGTAAGGAAGTGAAAGCTTCACTGTGTGTACTCTACAGTATGTCCATTCCACCCTTGCTGTTCTCCTGGGGCTTTGCTGTGTGAACAGTGGCATTGGTGTGAAGGTAATCCCTCTTTTTGGCAGCCATATGTATCCACTGTCCATATGTCCAAGCAATAGCCACAGCCAAGCCCTTCTGTCTAGGTGATAGACTCAACCCAATTAGCACTAAAACGAGCCTCAGACCAACGGACTGCCGCAGTTGCAGTCTTCAAGAAACCTGTCATACTGCACTGCTGCCTCCACGTGTGAAATGCCTGTGCTCACCCCTTCTTGTGTGCTTATCTTTCTTTCTCTGTTGCGAACACGCTACACCTCTATATTGGAAATGCAATTGACCTTTCTAATCATTTTCATTATTTGTCTTTGTCTTTCCTGATGAGTCCACAATGTATGTTATAGAAAAGTCTTTTTTTTGTCAAAAGCCTGCAAGGAGACAACATTGACTGCATTACAATTATAGACTTACCCCAGCTCTCATTAGCAAGCCAGAAGGAAATATAATAGAATAATATGGTTTGCCAGCGCTTGGCTTGGTGAATTGGCACAGTATGGTAAGGACGGCATTAGTCCAAACATGAGCAATGCCATCCATTCCTGTCTGATGCCTCACTGGATTTCCAGGCCCACGGTTCTTTCCAATGGACTGTGGCATATAATGTGGGAATTAGTCTGCTATTGCAAGTTCTGCGCTGCAAATCGTTTTTTTTTTTAGACCAGCTTAAACATTTTTGTGGCACATATTGCTTCACAGAACCATAAAGCAGCATGACTATGACATACATGTGTGTCCTTTAATTCATTGTGACGTGTATGAAGTCATTGTTTCCTAATCGTGTAAAATCCTAGCATCCATTAGCACCTGTACACTGAGAAGTGGTACAGTTAATAGTTTGCCAATGGGTAGTTAATATCAGTCTGCTGATTGACCTCCAACATGACCTTGAGTTGATTAGGCTTGGTGTTAAATTATCCAACAGCAGACTTACCTGCTTTTTGAAGTGCATTTTTCAGACCACCGGGTGATTCTTCATCTGCAGGTAGGCAGCTACAGGGTAACCTGCCAAGGCAGATGCCTCTCAGGGCAAGGGGAACATATGCTGTCCAGCTCAGTTGTCTGTTTGCCAGCGTAATCTACATGCTGATGCCCTTGGCATGGGGATGTTGACATGAGCAATGCAAATCCTTCCAGGTGGCCTCTAGGATTGGTAGGAGACAACAGATGTGAAAGGCCTCCAGGTATCTAATGTTGTAGTGATATCCAAGCCTCCCAGCAGTTTAGCTGCTGGCTAGGCGGCTGCCTGTGCTGATCTTTTGAGGCTCTGGAGACCAGACTGCCAAAAGCACTTGCGGTATTCTTGCTTTGGCCCTGGATGGTGCTGTCAGATGGGATGGATGAGGTCAGGAGGTCGTCAAAGCTCAAGTGTGAAGGCTTACAGTTGGTTACAGTTGTCTAAGATCAAACAGATTAAAGTATGTCAAGGCAGAATTAGAGTTGGATGACAATATTCTGGTTCGAAACAGTCAGTAAGATATATTTGCTAGGGCTGCTAGATAGTGTCTTTTCTTATGTCTCACTTATGTCTCACTTATGCCTATTGTTTTCCTACAGCAAGATTAGATAGACATGCCTTTCTAATAAGCCTATTTGACTGTATCTTCTGCTGTTTATGACGTAGTCACCACAAACTTTGCTTCTAACAACACCTCCAGAGCTGTAGTTCGAACGACACAATTTACCGTGTTATGTGTTACGAACGTTCATTGGAACTATGGTTTTGGGAAACACTGCGTCATTTAACGATGCATCGTACTACATAAGTCACATAGTTTCCTCCATAGTTCAGACTATGGTTTTGCGTAACACTGTAGTTCCAACCATGTAAGTTGCTAACGTAGTTAGCAACGATGCTTTTGGGAAACACACCCCTGGTCGTGACTAGTGATGAGACACGTCCTCGGACCTGGGACTCCTTTGGTGTCTGTCAGTGACACTTCCTCGGACCTTGAACTCCTGTGGTGTCTGTCAGTGACACTTCCTCGGACCTGGGACTCCTGTGGTGTCTGTCAGTGACACTTCCTCGGACCTGGGACTCCTGTGGGGTCTGTCAGTGACACTTCCTCGGACCTGGGACTTCTGTGGTGTCTGTCAGTGACACTTCCTCGGACCTGGGACTCCTTTGGGGTCTGTTGATGTTACAAACAATTGACAGACCACTCGGGGGAGGAGCAGGTTAAGGGGGTGTTGTTTGTTTCCATGTGAAATGTGAAGACCTTTGAGACTATAATGTGATTAAGGGCTATATAAATAAACTTGACTTGTATAATGCTTGTTGGCAATACATATTATACCTTTGAAAAGCCAGATTTTTTCCCCTTTCAAATGGTGTTACATACTGTATGTAAGGAACATGCATTTGTGAGATGAACAGAAGAGCTGAGTGGGTTGCACCCATGAACAAATTGCCAAATCTTCTCTGACAATGCAAAAATACTTTTTTTTGCTGTTGACTCTTGTTTGGTGCTATTTGGTGGATTGGATGCAGTGGTTGCTGGTGATAATATTATTTCAGAGGGTGCTATTTTGGAAGTTATGGTAGTAATATTTTAGGATCAAACACTTAATTTACTGCATTCTGGGGAATTTCTAGCCTATAGTCATAATTAAAAGGCGCTATTACATAGACTTAACATTAGGATTTTTCCAAATCTGTTGTTTACTTTTCAAGACTATTAGTCCATTGCTATTTAACACACACACAAACACACACGCACACACGCAGACACACACACACACACACACACACACGCACACACACACACACACACACACACACACTGAATACCGAGTTTGACCTGTGCAATCTGTAACGTTTATCCTTAATTTGTTATTAAATGGCAATATGGAAGTAGTCTATGACATAATTATTGACATAAATCAAACCACTGAGAAAAACATTTATAAATGTAACATTATGTAAAGCTCTGGTTTCGAATCGGCGATCTCTGTGTTATAAGCATACGAGGTAAACACTTAACATGGTGAGCTAAAGACCTGATGCAAGATTGACCACTAACTGCGACATCCTTACTACTGTAGTCTGAGGATTTCAATTGTTTACATGGCGAGGACACACTGACTCGGATGAATCAAATTATCTGGATCTTCGGTTCTTTGCTCACGAGACACAAAGGGAACCAAAAGACTAATTTAAAGACTTGGTTAACACTGTCTGAACGTTTAATAGATCCTCAAGAATCCTTGGTTGTGAAAGTGTTTGTTAGTAAATAAAACTAATATTTCCTTGCTGATCCACCACATCCTGAGTGAAATCAGTAGTGGCAGTGGCAAGAACAACAGAGTGGAATTGTCCAATTGCATTAAATCCAACGAGTTGAAAACAATACTAATTCACTGCCAATAAAAGTGTGGGTGTCCAGGGCGCATCATCCTGCGTCCGGAGCGAAACATTTAAGCAACAAACAAGAGAGCAGCCTCAGGTCACCTGAAGTTATGTATTCACACAGAAATGAATCAATAACCTCTTAATGTTTTCAGCAGCTGTATATACCGCAAATGGGTGAGGCCAAATACTGTATGAGTAATAGGATACATAGTACAGCCTAAGTCGGTTGTGATTTACTCTAAGCGTGTCCGATAAGGAGAAAAACCTGACCTGAGAGTCATTTAACGTTTATAACGCAAATATTAGATTATACATTAATTAATTCAAAATTAATTTACGGTTCACCATTTGAACAGAATGTTAGGTAAGGGTTATGTTAATGTTAGGGTAGATTGCCATTAAATATATCTTTCACTAAGTTATTTCCCTGAAAAAAAAAAGTATAATAAATTAAAAAACTATACAAATATCAGGAGAAATGGTTACAAAACTATTTTGTATAGTATAAGAATGCAGCGAGTCAATGCACAAAAACATCAACTGCCTCAGTTGGCCCCGCACCAATAATCAGCAGTCCATTAGACAGTCTCTAATATGTAGGGGCTTTCTGTTGGTGTTTGCCAACTTACATGACATTTAGGTGTGGTAATTGGAAATGTTCATCCACAGACCTCGGGTCTAGAGGGAGGGGTAGTGTCAAGTCGATATGGAGCAGCTTAGCTCAAATTCATTGTGCGCTTGCCTTCTCTAGTTTAATAATTGTGGCTTGAGTAGTAATTTGTGATAAAACATTTAATTAACTTAAAAATAAACTATGAAATAATGGATTATTCAACTATGTCATGTGGTCAGGCTTACATATTTTTCATTGTTCAAGAAAGTAAGAAACATGTACCAAATTAACAGATAATGCAGTATAGTTATACAGTTGTGGTGTACATTGTGGTTTTGCTGTGGTTATTGTGCATAATTAGAGCATAGTGTTGGCAAAGTTTGCAATAGCATCCTTTGCCATTGTTATTATCAAATTCTACATTCCAGCTGGCTTGTTGTCAAGGTGACAGCTGGCTGTTGTCACCACGGCTGTTTTCCAAGTATCTTAAAGGCTAGTTTTACACAATAGTTGCAATACCGATCTGCCACTGACCGAGGTCTCATTTACACTCTATAGGGTCTGCGAACTAGCTTGCTATGATGTTTTAGTAAAGACAATTTAAAGTGAAGCAGCATTTAGCTACTGCTGTATGTCACACACTGTAAATGGGACAATGCAACATTTTGTCCCATTGTGTACTGCATAGAGCACACCACGCAAGACACCGCCCACAGAAGTTGGCCCCCGATTTGCAACTGCAAACCGACTTGCTGTGCTTGAAAACAATTGGTAAAGTGTACTGGTGTTGTTGGGGGAATTTCAAAGAGGGTGGGTGAGTGAGCGAGAGCAAATACACAATACACAAAATACGCTCTGGGTTGCACAGTCACGCGCTAGGTTTTCAGGTGAGGCCCATTGGTCTGGTACTTGTGTTTTCAGGTGGGGGGATGTTCGCATCCTATTTGATACCGAACCAGCATTGTTCCTCTAACAGACACAAAGGAATAGCTCATTCCCCCTTTCAAATCCAGGTGAAATGTATGTTCTTCACTTCCTTTTGTGCTTTTTTTTTTTTTTTTTTTTTTTTTTAATACAAAACATAAAATGAAAAATTTAAACCCCTGTGCATCACATTGTAATTTAGCTAAATTGATGCCGGCGGCTCAGGGCG
>JAODUE010017842.1:0-24939 GCA_027564755.1 Amblyopsis hoosieri
GCCCAATCTCTCTTACAGTACGGCAGTAGGCTACCTTCTCTACGGCCACCTTGGTTCAAGTGAATGCAAAACATTGATTAATCTAAACATTCTGTTTAGATATTGTTCAAAATGGTTATGGAAAAGCACAATTGCAAACACACTAGACGATCCTACAAATTAATATTATTATTCATATTATGATATTACTTACTTCGCAAGTCATGCAGACGGATGAGACACAATCCATAATGTTCAGTGACAAACCATTCTATGTCATGTTGCGTAGACAACGCGCGTCACTGACAGATACCTACGAACGTTTTGTATGACGTAAACACATTAGTGCAAGCATCCCCGGAAGCCATAGAGAATGCATTTGAGAGCCTGCATTTGTGAAAAAAGATGTTCATGCGGAACGTCTATGAGAGCGGTAAGGACGATTTTCAGCCATATTGAAATCGCCCAAAAAGGGGCTGGAGCCTGACTATACGTAGACGAGCTAGCATCCACGGAACATTGGACGCTGATTGGATTAAGATATTTAGAGGCAGGACAGTCAGCTACCGTAGCGTACACTGGTAGTTGGAAAATTCTTGTTCTTGTTCCTAACACCGAGTATCGGTGTCTGACTGAATGAACCTACCTGCCCCTCTCCAACGCCCCCCTCTCAGATGGATTTCTCATTAACTTTCCACCTGTTAGAAAGAGCAAGAAGACTTCACTCAAAGAAACCAGGGGGGAAAGCTTAAGGTAGAAGCATAACATCCTGCAGAGGCAGGATAGATAGGTGTTTAGGCAGAGAATGTGTTATATTCATGTCTTAGGTAGGATTCAGCTATAGGCAACTAATACATTTGCAGTTCATTGGACAAAGTGTAGATTTCTACAAGACACACGTGTGCTTGTGTGTGTGTAAATGTGTGAGCATGATAGCGAGAAACGTGTTAAAGAGAATCTTATGACCTTGGAAAGCCAGTGATCCTGTTTGCTCACCGGTCCAATGTGTAACATTTCCCTTTAATGGCCACTACAGAAAACGTGGGGTAAACACTACAAGTGACTGTGATGCTTATTTGGTGTATAAAGTACATAATGATTCAACTTTAATTCTGCTCTCCGCTCACTCTAGGTCATCGTTTCCCCTCTGTTGACAACTGTGCCATTCAGCAGGTTTCAGAAGAAAATGTAAACAAGGTTTCCATTCGTGTGTGGTATACAAGCCCTGAGCCGGTAATCTTTAGTCCCAGGAGACTGAGACTTTACGGCCTGTGTCACTCCTGCCCCTTCTGTCGCACTAACAATGTTTGGTAAGTCACACTTTGCTAACATATCTGTTGAGAACCTTGTGCCTCTGCACTCAGGCCGTTTTGTCAGGACATTCATTGAATTTGTATGGTAAACAATATCAGTCATAAATATTTGTTATAGTTTGTTTGGAGTCATTTTGTACCTATAGTCCCATGTGACGGATATACGGACATATACTGTATATAATAACACCAGTGTGCTTATATCAGCTGAATGAATATTAATAAATAAATCATGAATGTCATTGAACATAGACCTATATTTAGTTTTGGTAGGAATTGTATCTATTCTCTTCGTAATGAGAATATCGCAGGAGTGGGTATGGCAGACTTGCTACTGTGTAGATGAAATGTGATGAGAGACGTTCAATAGGTTTCTTCATTTTCCACACATGGAAGCAGGAGATCCCATGGGGAAGGGGGTTGGGATGGGAAGGGGGGGTGGGGTTGGGGGCAATTTATGTTTCCATTCTGCAGACATTCCCAAGAGGATGGCAAACATTCACAAAGGCTTTCTCGGTTCATCTGTAGTTTTGACCACCTTGGAAGGATTGATTCAAAAACCTCAACTTTAAAGAAGAGCTTTGTTGGGGAGTTTGCCCAAGACAGTATTATTCCACCCCCCGGTTATTCTTTATGAAACAAAAAAAGAGCCATAATATTAACATATAGTATTACGCTTGTGCTGAAGGTGTCTCTGCATAATGCTGTTGATTTGTGAATTTCAAAGCATTGTCACTGAACTAAGCTTTCATTTTGCATTCCAATAGACTAGGAATGATTACTATAACCTGATTACTCATTTGAACTGTGACAGAGAGAGAAGCTTTTAAAATAAATATAAAAGACGTATTAGTATACATTTCATTCCCTTGAGGTTCTATTTTTTACAGAGTTTTTTGGTCAGTTTTGAAAGCGTTCAACATACAGTACATTTTCATGGCATGTTTGCTCAGAGCTTTGTGTTATAAACACAGATACAAATGGCCCAAATGTAAACAATATCCTTGTTAATTGTATATTGAAGAAATCATGCATAAAGTAAAAAATGCCAATGTATATATTTACTTTTCTGCTTTATATTATCTTCCATTTATCAATTGCAGAATAGTGCATTTCTATACACAAATGTTAGAACAATCAGAACACAGAGAGGGAGAGAAAGAAACATGCTGAAGCTGAAGGGCAGGGATGCAGATGTTGTAACACTCAGGCCATGTGGGGAATCAGTTAGCATGTCCCTCCATGGCCATTGAAGCAGGGAAGGAATGAAGGACGAATGGACGGACGGACATTGGCCCATCGCGTACGGCCAACCTAGTGCTCACCGCTCATTAAGCCGCACTGCTTATCTTGTGAGAAAATGGTGACGGTCGGCACTGTTTCTATAGCAACGAGCGCGTGAACTCTTTTTCTCGTTTCTGGAGGAGTTGAATGAGTTCAGGCTGTGAGAAGTGAACGGAGAATCAAAAATAGCGGCGCTAACTGTACAGTCTGTAAGATCTGTTATTTCCTCCGGGCTGTGACTTAGTTAAGACAGTTAGCCGAGCACTCTCGGAGAAAACTGCTGAGTAGCATGCAGATAGCAGAATTTTCATGGGAAAGAAATTGGTGTAATTGCTGAAGATAGTAGGCTAGGCTATTGGAGCTATTGTCTCTGGTTTGAACCCAGTGGGGTCACCCGGGAGAGTTTTCATTAGAGGTGTGAGTCTACTGTGTGAGTGTGGTGGTACTAGCAGGAACATTAGATGGTGGTGTATCCTTCTAAGCGTTTCCTGAAACAAACAGCGGAGGGTGACCTAATTCTCATTAAGCTTTCCATTGGGGAACTGTGTATCCCACCTCCCCTCAGTCACTGCTGCATTCAACCACTCATAAAAGCCTGTCTTCAGAGGTTGCAAGGGGGAGGACTTGGGTCGGCCAAGGGACCCGTAATCCATCGCATCAATTAAACCACCTTGACAAACGTGAGAGACTTTGGGCTCATCTTCATACAGTAGCTGCCCCCAGCCGAGGCTGTAAGAATATTGACTTCAGCAGCCACCTTCCTGATCGTGATGAAGTGGCTTATTTTACACACAGAAATGAGATGTATCTTCATATGTAACAGCAGCCTGCCAATAAATGAAGAAAAGCTCCATAACCCTTCAATAAGCACCCCACACCCTGCTTGATGGTAATCAAGAAATACATTAACAAAACTCTCCAAACCCCCTTTTTCTTCCTTCCTGCTTGCAGCTTGGACAGAAATCCCCTGTCATTGCAGGCAAAGTGTAATGGATAGCAAGTATAATATATCCTTTGAAGCATGCCACAAAATAATGCACTTTGTGATGACACCATCTTCAAAGAAATGCCTGACACCTCAAATCCTCTTACTTCTTTTCTCACCATTAATCTCTGTCTTTCACAATGGAGTTTAGATTAGTACACGACTATTACAGGCACTGGGGTTGCACAAATATCGACTGCTGCCGACAAAGTGTGTGTCAGATTCAAAGAGGATGTATGTAAAAAGACTGCGCAAAGGATGTATGGTCATAATGGTGCGTTAGTCGAAATCCCATTAGCTATGGCTCTGTGATTTATAGATGAGATTATTGATGTGATCCAGCACCAGACAGCCATCAGCTGTGTTACATGGCAGGGATCATGACTACATCATTACCATTGGTGCTACCAAAGTCAAACGTTTCTCTGTACTGAATTAACTACAGATGGATAAAGATAATAAAGCAGGAGATTCTTTGTGTGCTGATTGGTTTTCGTTTTGGTGTTGGGCCTGTGCTAGCATGGCTCTGCCCGACTAATTGCTGCCACTCTGGATGGCAGACACATCAGCAACCAGTGGGAGTGGCTACGTGAGATGACATTAAAGTCAAGTGTTTGTAGGTAAATGGTGGTAGAGCTAGACGAAGCCATTAACAGTTGTAGCAATACTGATCGGTTAATAAAGGCTGCTCCAATAGTGTCAACAGTAACCTGAAATCTACGACAATTAGGATGCATGCAAAGACCGCAAAGCTTAAGACGCTTTAAAACAACAATTCTTTTGAGGGCTTTACCAGGAGCACCCGTGCTTATAGTCTCAGCCTCTTCCATCCATTAGCACTACGTAACATAAGTGACTGATGCATAGACCACTAAAACCCAACCCACCAGCTGGGTCGCTAGGCTACCATAAGCATTTGCTTTGATAGCGTAGCATAATAACAGGAATAGAGCTGCTTCGGGAGCCGGGACATACTAAATTGCATTTTCTCTTGTGTTTTCAGGATCGTCAACAATGGGGAATAGAACAGTGGCATATTGTGTCACTGGGCGGAGCGTCAACACATGTTGAAACAATTGGGGCGTCTGTCTTGACACACGTCGGATGCCGCTGGTGTGCGTTTGGCTTTAAGGCATAGTAAATTATTGCAAGCTAATTGTACGGTAATACACTAAATATCTCCTCGCATTTCTCTAGCTATCTTACAGTTTTCTGGGCGTGTTGAAAAAAGAATCAGAAACTTCCACACAGCCCTGGTTCCAGAATTGGTAACTGGTAATTAACAATGTGGCGAACACCGCTCACATCAACAAAGCCGTAGTACTACGCTTTGCTTCAGTGCGTTGCATTGTGTGGAGTGGTGCCGCGGAGGGATATTGTTTGGATTTTAGCTTGAAGTTAGCAAGCGTTCTCGATAATGACTAACCCTGCCTTTATATCAGCACTATCTGGAAGTGGAGTAGTATATAGATCTTAACACTGTCACTCACAAGTCTGTATACATAATTCCGGTACAGTGCTAGTGCAGTGATTAAGTAATTAAGTGTATCAGTTTCTTTAAAGCATTAACCATATGTACTAAACATATTTTTTATAATACCTGCAAACAGCCGGACTCATGATCTTCGGTTTCCCAACGAATTCCTCCAGTATATGGGCCTCTTGAATTATGTTTTACGTTGCAAGTGCAACGTAAAAGTGAGCCAGAACGCAGATGGCGCACAATGTATTATACGATCGTATTTTAAATTTGCGACTGATCACATAATCTGTGCTTGGCACCGCCCTCTAAAATTGGCATTAACACGGTAAATAGCCTGGCCGATGTTTCAGCATATGTGTAAATTGCGTTGCCCGAAAGCAATGGAACATCAGACTCAGTAAAAGAAAATAAGTTTAACGATCATGAAGTAGGCTAGACATATTTATAGGGATGGTAATACTGACTTGGAAATATTGACTTTCAACCTTCAATGGATTGCATCATAATATGTATAACAAAGAAATAATCTACCAAACACAAATGTCCATACTTTTTGTGTTATATTTATATGGATAGTACCTGTACTAACACCCCTGTACTATGCTTCTGCCTCCTCACTGCTGCTCTGTGGAGGTTAGTGATGAGTCGGTCGCGCCTTGTGAACGAATTGTTTAAAATGAACGAATATCTTTACTGACTCGGGACTCATGATCCTTTGCATGCAAATTAGTCTTCGGATCGCCAAATAAGCAAAACAATGAATAGACTATTGTTACTAATGCCGCTGCACACTAAATGCTTCCAATAGTACGTGTAAGATAGATTTATTTTTTATTTACCGAGGCAAATTGCTTTAAGAACATTATCCTATTTGCAACCATGACCTGGCAAGATACTAAACTGACATGCCAGAGGAATTGTTGTTACAAATATGGGGAGCTGTACATTGGCTGTTTTTCAATATGCGTTCTTTTATGTTCTTGCGTTCTTGTGTTCTCGATTAATGGTTTTTACCAACGATGCGTCTAGTGGTGACTTGTGTGTGAACTTGTCACAGCATTCTTGCATTTTGAATCAACAAGCAGCAATGGCAGTCGAGAAAACACACAACAATACTAGCTATACTTTTCAAAGTACTACTGTTATTTTGTCACAAAATGCTGTTTTAAGAGTTTTTGAAGTGAGATTATAGTTGTTTTAACTTCAAATATGTGGTTGATTTACAATTTATCAAGATGCAGTCTAGTTTAAAATTTGCTGAAAACGATTTTGTAGATGTGAGGATGTCAGGACTCAAATTAATGAGGATTAAGGATATGATTCTTCTGGTATGTGAGTCTTTGATCACATGCACCAGCGAAGTGAACCGTATTATTCTCCCAATTCCTTAAAGTTTGTTACTAAAGGGCAATCTGCAAGTAGCCTATGTCATAATAAGCAACATAAACCAATTCACTGAGCCAAACATGTCTAAATGTTACATTTCACAAAGTTCTGGTTTCAAACCGGTAATATCCAGGTTATAAGTGCAGAAGTGCCATGCTTATCATGGTGAGCCAACATCCAGATGCAATAGCAACAGCTGCGACAGCCTTACTAGGTTGAGGTTCAATCGTTTACGTGACGATGACACTAACTCAGATGAATCAAATGATCTGCTTCTATGCTCGCGTAACACCAGCTTGAGCAACAGAGACTCAAAAGAACCAAAAGACTCATAGACTCGGTTCTTTACACTGAACGAGTCAGAGATCCAGGTCGTGCAGAATATCCAGAATTCCCACCACTAGGCGCCGCCCCACACATTGAAACGCATTGTGAAGCAAAGCATAGTACTACAGCTTCGTTGATGTGAGCGGTTTTTTTATGTTGCTATTTTCGGAGCCAGGGCTGGGTTCACTTGAGTCAGATTAATCAAATTATCCGGATCTTCGGATCTTTGAGTGCTAGGAGATGGAGAGGTCGCTAGTAGAGGTTGGATACTATTCAGCAAGTCAATTATACTCTATGCCAGAGCTCTTCAACAGGGGGTCTGGGACCCCTCGGGGGTCCTCAAAGGTACCGCAGGGGGTCCTCCAAATTATTTGATCCAAAAATATAGCATAAATCAAATGGAACAAGTTATTAGCTTAATTAGCTTAACTCACACAAATACCAGTTACTGCCACCAGCTGATTGAACAACACTGCCTCTTACTGGATGTCATTGTCAAAGAGACACATGTATATGGATACATTTGTGTGTGGATCACACAATAGAGTTAAGTTAATCATTTTTAGGTAATTGAAAGAAGTAATGAATGTGTACATCAGACGATTCACAAAATCAGATTCAACACTTTACATGCAGAAAATAAGATTTACAACCTACATTTCATGATAAATGCACACACATAAATAACGTTTGTACTCTGTTCACCCATTACTGTATGGCCACACACAGCCCCAGCACCGTTCAGCACCCCGCCATCATTATGCCGCATCACAAACAGTGATGATACGGACTACAGATGGCAGGTAAAAGCCCTTATAGCTCAATTTGAGGCTTATCTAGTTTGTAGCTGTCCTGAATTAGTAATATAATGATAATATGTCAAGTATAGAGCTCCTTTATCCTTGTCAAGGATATTTTCAAGCATTAATACATTGCATACCCTGATTAAGATTACGATTGCACCGTTGTGGACACACAAACCATGTCAGATGTTATTTGTTTCAAGATTGTTTTAGATTCACATCATCCATTCGTCTACTCACTGAGCAGACAATATTTAGCATGATAACAATAACAAATGTACAGGGAGAAGGTAAAGAGCTATTGTAATGCTGAAAGGAGGTGAGGGCCCAAACGCATGACACGCAGGCAGCTAGGACTCGTGAATAAACCAAAGTTTAGTAAGAAAACCAGAAATGGAGATACAACACGTACTGTACAAGTAAATCATAACCGACAAAGGACTGGGGAAAACACTAGGGACAGGACAGGAAGTGACAAGACAGTGAATACGGGACGGACAGAACATTACAGCTATATTATATTCAGCTACTGTACCCTCATACTCCCACAAAAATAGTTTTACATAAAAGACCCCTTACCATTCCCTTTTCTTATTCACAGTCTGTCGCAGCCCTTTCTTGATTTTCAGACGTACATTTCTGCAGAAAGAGTGCACAGTAAAAACTTTAGGCCTGGAGAAGTAATTTAACATTTTCTGTTCTTTCTTCTGGGATAATCGTCGAAGCAGAACCCCCAGTGCACAGGCCAGGTTTGACCCACTGTGCTAGAATCTGTGCTTAAGCACAGATAGGATTCTGAGATGAGTGACAGAGCCTTAGTAGCCTACTGGTACATATTATTAGAACACAGTGTAGTCATAAGGCTACATAGAAATGGTTGATTGAAGGAGGGAACGCCGGCGCACTTGGCAGCCGCTTCACCTTTATATCTTTAAGAATCCGAATCGTCCATAGTATTTTTATTTTGTTTTATGAAGTTGTTAGCTATTTTTAGAGATTTACAGTCATTATTTTCTTTCCCTTTGCTACTCTACAACAATTCTAAACACAGTGTCTTTTTGACCAGCGGCTGAGCTACTGGTATCTTACATTAGCTACCGTTACTACCATAGGGTGAGCTCGATTTGACACCAAGCCTTCCATCACCCATCTGGCGACATCAAAAGCAGAGGGCCTGTGTTGTTAACTGAGACATTTTACTGGGACATATTCAAATTTTTTCTGATTGATTCGGCACTTCCACTAATTTTAAATTGACCGGATATCTACCGCAAACTCACACCTATGCCGTAGGATAATAATATCCCTCCTCTACCAACTGTTTATAATCCATCGTCTCGACTCGCCTTTCGTTCGATGTTGATTAATCCCATTTCATCTGCTGCTACTAAATTCAAGGTAATTTAAACCCCCTCCATCTTTTTCCCCACCCGGGAATTATTCGTCGGCTGAGATACATTTACCGAGGGACTTTCCGAAAATTCACACACACACTAACTCTCTTATCCCCTCGTTTTGGTCTAATCAACCAATCGCCCCTCGCAATCCTCGTCCAGCAGTTAACAGGCATTGTGCGCTCCGCCAGGTTCCTACAGTAACTACAAACCCGATCTCTAATAATTGCTTTAAAATTGCATTATTCAGTGTCTGATCCCTCTCTGATAAAGCCCCACATTTATAACTAACAAAAAACTTTCTATGCCTAATGGAGACATGGCAAAAACCAAAATAATTTTTTCATCGTAATCAAGCCGCACCACCTGGATTTGTTTACATTTCTCAACAATAGCACCACTGGACGAGGGGGTGGGGTTGCTGTTCTTTTGTGTGACATTCTGAAAGCCAGATCTGTTAGTATACATTGTACACATGCATTTAGTACGTGCCCCCTGGTACACCCCTCAGCTATGGCAGCTGAAGGCTGCTGGATGGCGTCTTGAGCGTCTTTACAAGAGGACCGGAAAAGAAGCTCACTCACAATCTTACCTGCATCATCTCTCAAAATACAAAACTCCCCTCTCAATGGCCAGATCATCCTACTACTCTGACATGATCAACTCTGATAAAAACATGATCAACTCTGATAAAGTTATTTTTTCAACAGTAAAACACCTACTCGAACCTCCTGGTAAATCTCGCCCTGTCCCCTCGCCTGAATTGTGCAATTCATTTCTGGACTTCAATGAAAATTTTTTAAACATCCACCTCCATCTACAATCACCCTCCACCCCTGCTGAGAACCCATCCCGGATGAACACATTACTGATGTAGTACTCGAGACCACTTTTTCAGACTTGTCAACATTTGTTATAAGAATGGTATTTTTAAAATGTGAAAACTTTTTTTGCTAAATTGCATAATCTTGTAGACCTACATTGTAGACCTCTATGTAAATGCATTGTATTTACATAGAATTATTTTAATATTGAAGTCATTTCTGTATTTTACTCAATTCAGTAAAATATTGCAAAATTAGCAAAATCATCAACATCAAATAAAATCATGCAATGTGAATAGTAACTGAATCAGACAGAGATCCAGCATTAACAAGCCCTATTGCTCACATGCATATAACTTCCATTTAACTAAGATGAACAGAATGTATTATATTTTGGTCCTCTCCTTAGCCTCTCACGTGATATTTACCACATTAAGGTGATCTGTGCTGTAAATCCCTACATCTTTAATCCTGTGTTGATTGCTCTAGGATGAACAGGGAAGATCTATTACTGGTACATATAGGAGTTTGACTCCTCCACTTACTCACTCTAGGCTTGGTTCATAGCATGCGCAAGCAGACGCAGTTGTAAATGCTAGAGCTACACACATATTGTATGCCCGTTTCAACATTCAAGTCATACAAGCTAACGCAAACGCATTACATAGTAATTTGGCGTTTGCTTCGTTGTTGTAAAGACAGGGTCAGTGTCTTTGAGAAGTTAAGGGGGGCACAAGAGGTTGCAGCCAGACCGATTAATCCTATTCACGGTAGAAGACTGGAGTTGAAACAAGGTAGTGTGGGGACAATGGCTGCTCTGTCAGGCAGACAGCTGGGCTCTCACCCCTCCCAATGTGGCTTTGTTCCACTAGCTTAGACTGCAGACCCAGGGCTTCCCCCAGTCCTGTGACATCATCGCCCAGCTGATAGTCAGCAGAAAGGATGTAGCAAAAAAGGATGCCTTCTATTTATATACCATGAATGATTGCCTGGATTTTACTGTTTCAGATATCTGTGAAGGCCTTTAGGTAAAAGTGTTTTGTTACAAACAAACAAACAAACAAAAATGCTGTTGATATGCTTGTAAGAATGACATTCCATAGTAATAATAATAATTAACAACTTTATTAATAGAACACAGTTAAAAAAGTGCATTGATAATCAAAGTCACAGTTGAATAGTCAATCCATTAAAGCAACATACGTGTGGTGTAAGTGGTGGATGCTATGAAAATTATTATCAGAATAGGGCAGAAAAATGTCCATGCGAATCAGCAATGAAGAGTACAGTACAAATATCTCAGCTGCAATCCTCAGTATCAGAGGCCACTACCAAACCGCTGCCGGCCTAATCAACCTAGCCTCCCTATTAACCACTCAATGCCACTGCAAGGCATCATCCAGAAGACATTACTAATGCATAAACATAGATTCATATTAAACAGTCTAATCATGTCCCTATATTCCATATAAACCATAGATAAGATTACCAAACGTTGAAATGTACAAATTGTCTAACCCACAAAAGCTTAAATCAAACAATTCAGTCATTTACTTTTGGGTAGCCTAGCTATGTCTGTAAACAAGTCTTTCAGCAAGCCGTTTTTATTTTGCAGGGCTTTTGATGTCTCAAGCCCTTCATTTAAAAAATACCACCCCCTCCTCCTGACTATCTCCAGCCACGGTTTGATAACTACTTTTGCGAACGTCCGCCATTGTTTAGATTTTTTGCATTCGCTACTATTTTGACACTGGATGGCAGCGGGGTTGACAGGTACCCATCGGTACCCATGGTGGGTGGAAGGTTGATGCTGTGGGGTTTAAATTTTTTTTTTTTTGACATCTAGAAAAGTCTGTCCGGACACATTTTTAAGTAGCGATACCACCCGTCCTGTGTAATACAGGATTGTGCTTTATTGAACCTTAAAATGTTCCTTACTGAGTCAATACGGGACGCAATTTTCACGCAGAACCTACTCGAATGCATACACTACGCTTTTTACATACTTGGAATGACTTGAGAATAAAAAAAAAACAGATGAATTTCACAAGACCTAGCGGAGAAGTGATTCTGTCACTCAAAGTCAACCCAGGCTTTAACCCCTTAATTATAATAGCCTAATAATAATAGGCCTGGAAAAGTGAAATCTCCATAGTTGAAAGACTATGGAAAGTAAATTCAGTGACACATTCACACTGCCAGCTATAAAGCGGCAGCTGTTGTGTGTTAAACCATGAATGGATCTGCGATACCTAAAACCACTATTAGCCTATAATAGTGGTTATTAGCCTATAAGGACATAATACCATGCTTGTATATGCATATGGCTATGGATATCAAAATTACATATCCCGTCACATCCCTGTTTTGCATTACCGGCCAAGCTGTCTCTTTTGTATCGTTATGGGCCAGCATGTGACTGCACTGCAGCTTATACTACAAATAAGAATTCATCCTACTATTTAACTCGGGATTATCAGGGAAAGTCAGGTTTGACTAACTCGGTACTGCATGGTACTACACGGTACTACACGGTACTACGACTGTGATGAAGATGTTGGTTTGTTTGGTCAGTGTTAACTTCGTTTGAGTTTGTGCGCGTTCATATAATAGGGGCGCGGTAGGGAACACAGGCCAAGTTTTTGCGTAAAGGTGCATGTTCCGCCCGTCCCCCCTGTGTTCACATATTGAAACTATGCATTTTATAGTTATAAGGCAAGCTATTGTCAGTAACACTACAAATGCATACAGTAGCATTTCTGCATGCTATAAATAGGTCAACTTGCATTTTATAGACACGCATAAAAGTTACATATTCTCAGCTTTTCTGCTCAAGGCGCGGAGTCGCACAGTCAATGTGACAGTTCGCCAAGGCATCCGTTCTCTTTGGCACAGGCAGCCCATATCTGTGTGATCGGGGCCTAAGGGCCTGTGTCCACCAAATGCCTTTTTAACGCAGAGAGTGCCTATTTTAAATACAAACCCTATGACTGCGTTCCAATCGCCTGCTAGTTCCCTGTGAAGTGGACTGCACAGGGTATTCAGCCATGTTAAATAATATTCCAAACCACAGGGAGGAAAGATGCTCAATTCAAAGAGAACTGCGAACTGTGTAGGGAATACTGAACAACGGTTCATCACTTGACCGTAAGTTGACAAGCAATATTACCCAACTGTCATTGCGCCTCACAAAAAAAAAAAAAAAAACACCAAGGAATTGATTAGGTTTATATCTGTCTGTATTGTCGTATTTGTTACCTGAAAATCAACACTGCTCAGATAATATATCAATTTAATTATCATATATTTAGGTAGATGAGCAATTTTTGATGAAAACTATCCTGCTTTTTAGGCTATTACTGTAGCCTCCTGGTATTGTGCAGATGTGCATAAAAGTTAAAATATTCTCAACTTTTCATCACAAGGCGCGGAGTCGCACTGTTCGTTCCAAATTGATATGCAAATTAATCTTTTACACTGATCTTCCTAAATAGTCGATGCAAATGATAGTCAGTATAATTTTCAAGCCATTAATCGTTAGGGTATAAGTTGAATTTCATTGAACAAACAACCCAATGAAATATTTTTTTCAGGAATAAAAAACTCTAAATGCACTGTTCCACATTATTAAGCAGGCCACAGGTTTCAATCAATATGGGAAATTAAAAGGATATCTACTGCGGAACAGCGTCAAATATCTTTGACAAGGTATGAAAACATTAGATATTTCACGAAAACGTAAGCGTGATCATCATACTGTAAAGATATTTGTGGCAGATTCAGAGCACAGATGGGTTCATGCAAATACAGGCATAATGAGGAAGGTTACAAGGAAGGTTACTGCAAGACAAAATCATTAGATTAAGAGAGCAGCTGCTAAACTGCCATTACAAAGCAGCAAACAAGTATTTATAGCTGCTGGGGCCTCTGGAGTCCCGCAAACCTCAAGGTGTAGGATCCTCCAGAGCTTGCAGTTGCGCATAAACCTACTATTCGGTCACCCCTAACCAATGCCCACAAGCAAAAACCGTTGCAGTGGGCCCAGAAATACATGAAGACTAATTTTGTGCCGTGCAACTCTGGATGGTCCAGATGGATGGAGTAGTGTATGGCCACCATGTCCCAATAAGGCTACGACATCAGCAAGTAGGTGGCGGAGTCATGTTTTCGGACAGGATCATGGGGAGAGAGCTAGTAGGCCCCTTTAGGGTGCCTTAAGGCGTGAAAATGACCTTGGCAAAGTATATAGAATTTCTGACTGACAACTTCCATGGTACAACAGGTGGCAGGATGGTCTAGTGGTCTGGGTGTTGGGCTCCCAGTCGAAAGGTTGTGGGTTCATTTTTATCCATGACAATGCACCATCTCATGCTGCAAAGAATACCTCTGTGTCATTGGCTGCTATGGGCATAAAAGGAGAGAAACTCATGGTGTGGCCCCCATCCTCCCCTGACCTCAACCCTATTGAGAACCTTTGGAGCATCCTCAAGCAAAAGATCTATTAGGGTTGGAGGCAGTTCGCATCAAAACAGCAGCTCTGGGAGGCTATTCTGACATCCTGCAAAGACATTCCAGCACAAACTCTCCATAAACTCACAAGTTCAATGGATGAAGGTGATATCAAAGAAGAGGTCCTATGTTAACATGTAAATGTTTTGCAACTCTGTTGTGCATAATAATATGAAACAGTGCATTTTGAGTTTTTTATTTCTGAAAAAAAATACGGTTTTCATTGGGTGGTTTGTTCAACAAAATTAGTTTTCGTGAAATATCTACTGTTTTCATACCTTGTCCACAGTGTTGGGCAGTAGCGTCGCTACAAGTAGCGACACTACTAGTTAAACTACATTTATGAGTAGCGTGGCGGTAGCGGCGCTGTTTTCTGAATCAAATAGCTTTTCAGTAGCGAAGTTACTAATTTATCAAGTAGTGCGGTAGCGTCCACAGAAGCTACATTTTCCCAAGCATTTTGGAATCTGCAGCTTAAGCTTAAGTCAGATACATCTGATAAGAATCAGTACGCGATGCCATCACATACACGGACCTAGGCTACATGTGTAGCCGATAGAAGCACTTCCATATGACGGTGATACCGTAGGCATAGGCCTACCAATCACTGGGCTGATGCCTGAGACTTTGATGCAGGGGATTGAGGGGGAATAAAGACGAGACTGAGTTTACGTGATAGAAAGAACAGTGAGAGCAGAGAATACATCTTATTTTTAATAAACAGTTGAACTGAACAGTTTTGCCCTGTTTATTTTGTTTGTTTGATTTACACTTTTGAATGTTGGTACAATAAAATGTAGGAAAAAAATGTAAAATGTAGTGAACTACTTTTGCCGTGTTACATGTAGCTTAGTTTCTTTTGGGGTAGCTTCAGTGTAGTTAAGCTTCATTTAACGCAGAGTAACTGGTAGATCAGCTCACTACATTTTCAATGTAGCTTGCCCATCACTGCTTGTCCAAGATATTGCACTTTGCAATTTGACGCTGTTCCGCAGTAGATCTCCTTTTTCTTTCCCATATTGCTTGAAACCTGTGGCCGGCTTAATACTGTGGAACAGCGCATTTTTAGTTTTTTATTCCTGAAAAAATACTGTTTTCATTGGGTGGTTTGTTCAATGAAATTCAACTTATACCCTAACGGTTGATGACTTGAAAATTATTCTGACTGTCATTTGCATTGACTATATAGGAAAATCAGTTTAAAATATAATTTGCATAATAATTTGGAACACGTTGTATGCATATCCATGGTGTCTAAAATAATATTAAAATAACAGTGAACAATGCTGCTTGCTAAAACATGTGATTACATTTGTTTTTCAGTAGTCAGATGATCTGACTACTGAAACAACAAATGTAATCAAGGTGCGACCCTAATGTTGTCTGCTGTTGATCACATTGTATGGCATTCCGAAATAAGAGATTTCGAGTTTTTTTTTTTAGAGATTGAGCTCCTTGTGAAGTTCCCTATGATTATACGCCTTGTGCAGTGCATAGGGAGCAGGGGATACAGCTTTCGATCGAAACGTAGCCTATGTAGTTTTTCGCTTTCAGCTGAAAACAGTTCAACTTTTGTAACAGTGCTGTCATCAATGTTCTTTTTGTAGCCTAGCAACAAACACTGGAGAGAAGTGCTCTGAAAATGAGGTTTTGGGCGCTCTCGGCCCTAATAAAGGCTTCTGGTTCAAACCCATATAGTTGCACTCCTGTATCAGAGGCTGTGTTGTCCACCGACAGCTTTTCAAGCCATGGTGAGCCGAGAAAAGCCGTAGCCTAGCATCACGTCAACACACTGCGAGGAAGAGGCGGCTGGGTGAGCAGTGGTTCACCTGCATTTAAAGTAAAAGTCACTGAAACAAAGTTATTCTGATAAGCCTGCATAGATGGGCTGTGGGCTAAGCTCATAAAATGAGCAACTATTACCACTATTATTAAAATTCCATTATATAAATTAAAGTAACATAAAATTATAAATGATTATTAGAAAGTATTAAGTTCAGAATGGCTTTTTATTCGACTGCCATCGGCCGTGTTGCAATTGTACCTTTTGTCTGAAAGACATTGCAGTCTAAATATAATTATAAAATCCAGCCATCCCTCATCACCCGTTTATCCGAAGTCAGGTCACAGTGGCAGCAGCTCCAGTAGGGGACCCCAAACTTCCCTTTTCTGAGCCACATTAACAAGCTCTGACTAAGGGATCATTCCCAGGCCAATGTGGAGATATAATCTCTCCACTCAGTCCCGTGCCTGGAACACCTCCCTAGGGAGGCAGGGGGCATCCTTACCAGATACCCGTACCACCTCAACTAGCCGAGCTTCTCACCCTATCTCTAAGGGAGATGCCAGCCAACCCCCTTAGAAAACTAATTTCGGCTGCTTGGGCCCGTGATCTAGTTTTTTTGGCCACGACCCACCCTTCATCACCATAAGTGAGGTTAGGAACGAAAATTGCCCGGTAGATCGAGAGCTTTGCCTTCCGCCTAAGGTCTCTTTTCGTCATAATGGTGCGGTAAAGTGATTGCTTACTCACTCGTGAACAAGGTACTTGAACTTCTTCACTTGAGGTAAGGACAAATTCTCTTCCTGGAGAGGCACTCCATCAGTTTCCTGCTGAGAGCCTTTAGTAGTGCTAATCCTCATTCCTGCCGCTTTACACTCGGCTGCAAATCGATCCAGTGAGTGCAGGAGGTCACGGACCGATGATGCCTAGGACTGATCAGGACTATTATCTGCAAAAAGCAGCCATGGCGGAAACTAACCCCCGCGGAAACCAACCCCTGCCGAGAATCCATAGACAGTTCTCACTTTGGACATGCAGGGATTGGATTTCTATTTAAATCATCATTGGCATATGATGACACTTGCAACAATGTTTCTGAATTTGTAAATATCACTGAATCTTTCATCATGCAACATGTCTCTGGTCCCACGCATATCAAGGGGCATACACTAGACCTGGTCTTGAGGATATATTTTTTAATGTTCAGAAGTGCATTTTATTTGATCAGTTCAGCAGTTCTCAAGCGCGCATGCATTAGGCTTGAGTTCAGCATCGCAGGTTGTGAGGTAGTCTTAAGGTGGTACTGGGCATGTGCCAATAGATATTACATTCAAGATGGCACAGCCCTTAACCTACATTCATGTCTTCTGTTGCACCATGAGCAAAGCCCTTTGGAAGTACAGCATGGGCCAGTGTCAATGTTGAATATTGTGTTTAAGTCTTTTGGTCTCTACAATAATGATTCAGCCTAATATTCATAGAAGCCTTTCCAGTTGAGGTGCATGAGTCATAAGAAAATGTCATCAAGGATCACAGCTAGTGACCACTTTACCTCTAGCAGTAGTGGTTTGTCCACAAGACGAGGTGAAAAATTAAGTATCCGAAGTGATCACTTGCAATAAGTGTTTTACAATAGGTCAAATGGGATTTGGAAACTGGGTTGGGTATTGGATAGAATTTCAGTGTCTTGCACTTTAATAAGACACAGATTTAACCTCTGCAAAACTACACAGAGTACACTTTGAGAAACTCCTGCCAAGTCACACTGTTTTACTATTTCGACTATATAGGATTACACATTTGGCAACTAAAATCGCAGACGTGGTAGCATTTGTTCAGCGGCGGCAGTTGCCATAGTCACAACCGGCCTCCTATATTCCTGTTAGTATTTCAATCTGTTCTGATAGACGAATCAGCCTTTTGTTGAAGATGGTTTAGTCATGGCTAAAGTCAGTTGTTTGCTTGTATTATCACCTGCTGATAGATAAAACTTAATGTGTCGTATCTTTGAAAAGGTAAGAATATAGCTGAATGAAGAATCATCGTTTTAAAATATGTCCTGTCACCTAGAAGTCAGCTGCCCAGCTCACGACCATCGTTATGAAAACGTAATAGTTGCGTATGTTCAGGTGCCCCATTCCATGCTAACACCTACTTTTCAGCAGAAGATGGAAGTAATAACTATTATTATCATTGCTGCCATATAGTTGCAACTTGTAAAACAGAGCAGATCCAGATGCTGCTAAAGCAACAGCCTTTGAAAGGGCATGATCAAAGCTGAGGTGAGGCTGTTAAACAAGCTGTCAAGGAAATATTATCCATTACAGAAGATAGAATGATACTTCACCTTTGGCACCTTCACCTCTGTGTCTTTTTTGCAAATGTGCATTATGAATTAACCACCTATTCGCAGTAGATGCATGACTGGTTATTTTCAACCGTAACTCATTTTGTAATCAAAAGTGTAAAATATAGCTTAGATTTTTTATTTTAGTGAAAGAAAATATCTATTTACATCTTCTTTTTTTTCTTCAGAATAAAGGAGGGGTGATTGCAGAAATGGAAGTATTGAAGCTATAGTCATACAGTAGTAGTTCAGTGTCCAGCATCTGTAATAAAGGGCTGGAGACTACAATCACCTCATCCAGGTGTTTTTACTGTCGCTCTTAAAAGTCAACAGATTTGGAGCCTGGGAGTTGAAAGTGGGAAGGGCTTTTTCATTTCTTGTTATTCACGGTCTGCATCCACCAACTCCCCATGCTACTTGTCTCCAAGCTTACCGTCTAGGGATCCCAGAAATTCCTTAAAGACGTTAAGCTTAAGACATTCAGAAAACAGTAAAGCGGTAAAAAAGACATATTCGTGTTCAGTGGGACTCTGAGAGGTGACTGAGTATACGGTATGAAACACAAATGTCTCAATGACCCATTTTCCTGTCTCCACAAGGATATGAGCAGGTTAGCTTCGGAAACAGGCTTTCTGCAAACATCTGCAGGATGTTAAGGGAACACACTACCGCAGAAAATAAATTAGATGAATATAGTCATAGGACATGATCTTCCCCACATGTGATGTAATAGTCAAACCCCCCACAACTGCATGGCATGCTCAGCACTACATATCAAGAACAGGACATGAACTGAACTTTAATGCAGAATGTGTCATAATGAGAAGCATACAGTTTCTTTCTCCCTCAATAAAGGATTTACCGCTTGGCGTTCGGTGTGTGGGGGCCATGGGGGGTGCTCTTCTGTCTGCCGCCATGGCTCCACCAGCGAGCATGGAAGCCTAAAGAAAACAGTAGCCGTTGACATGGATAATTCAGCCCCCGCAAGAGGCCTTCATGATACACAGGAACACCAGAGCCAGGAATGAAAATAAAACCCCCGCCGGGTCGGGGGGGGGGGGGGCCCCCCCCCCCGGCGCGGGAGAACAGGAGTAAGAGAGAGGAGGAGGCGCCTGTACATCTGGGATAACAGCGCTCCGGCCTGGGCCTGCTCAGACGTGACTTCCCTTCCTAAGGAAGCGGGTGGCACGCGGCCAAAAGCAATCAATTCCCCCCCCGTGGCGACTGGGCGGTTACTACGGAAACGAGACGATCGATTTCAGACACACGGGCCATAAATGTCACGGCGGAGGAGCGCGCGGCCCTGGCAACGCTCCTATGCGGCACTGGGAGCTGCAGGGCGGGCCGTAGGACCAACACCACCGCTATGACATAACTGCGCTGAATGACTCCTCTCCTCTCTGATAACATTACGCTGACCTCACTGGAGGGGAGAAAAACAATACATAGAAGAAAACAAACCTCACTGATTAGTATAAAGCCTAAGTATGCTAAGTATGCTGACTCTGACTCTGAGTCTGGGTCCTAGAGCTTAAAGGTATAGTCAGCTATTGCAAGCTAATTGTAAGCTAATACACTTTTTGTCAAATTCCAAAAAATATCCCCTTGCATTTCGCTACCTTACAGTTCTCTGATAATCTGATACTTCTACACACCTTTGTAAATAGGAACACATTAAAGTGGCGAACACCGCTCGTATCAACAAAGCCTCAGTGCGATGCTTTGCTCGAAGTCAGCAAGGATGACGGACCCCGCCTTTAACAGAGGCTGCACACCCCCGCGCCGGCTGGTGACGCATTAGAAGGAGTGTCACTGATAGGGGAAGGGTCGTCGGTGGGGCACAAATACCTGAGCCGGGGCGGGGCTGGAAGATCTTGGGCAGCGCGGGCGGGTGGGCGCGAATGAAGGCCGGCAGCATGTACGCGTACGGGGAGGGCCGGTCCCGCTGTGTGGGGGCATGGGGGAGGGGCAGGGGGGCATTAGGGGGAGGGAGGTCTGGAGGCAGGGGAGGGCGGGACAGGAAGGGAGCCGAGGCCCCGGCGCCACCGGAGGGGCTCGCGTCCATCTCCGCGGCGACTGGACGGCAGGTCGGGTTGGGGTGGGGTTTTTGGGGGAGGGGGGGGAGGGGCAGGGGAGAGAAAACGAGAGCAGAAGAAAAAGGATGGAGAATGAAGAGCAACGTAGGAGACATAGTTGAAGCGGAGCAGAGGAAGAGAGAGAGGAGAGAGAAAATAGGGGAGAGTGACAATATGCTGTAATGGAAAGCATTGAGATACTATAGATTTAATATACATCTCTCTCAATCGTTCACCTGAAACTGTAATAAATTAGATTAAGAGATTGAGACAAGATTCTACGTCCTGAAAAACTATGATGGTTTGGGACAGGGCTATTCAACTCCGGTCCTGGAGGGCCGCACACTGCATGTTTTAGATGTCTCCCTGCTCCAACACACCTGATTCAAATGAACGGGTCGTTATCAGGCTTCTAACCACCTTGAATCAGGCGTGTTGGAGCAGGGAGAGATCTAAATCATGCAGGGGGCGACCCTCCAGGACCAGAGTTGAATAGCCCTGGTTAAGGCTGTTGCTTAGAAATGACAATGATCATGTCACACTGGAGATGGAATGCTATGGGGGTAGGGCGGGATCTAGGTATAAGCACCAATCAGGAAGTGGGGAGAGCCAATCAGGAAACAGGAAAATACCTGCAGGGCCACTCACAGGCCTCCAAGCCATGTCATGTATTCTTGTGGACGGAAGACCGGGAGCTTTTTTAGAGAGAAGAAAGGAATGACAGACAGGACAGGTAAAATAAGGGAAGAACTGGGTTTAAAATAGCAGAAATGAAAAAGCAGTTTGGAGAAGCCACAGTAAGGAAAAAAGTAAGTAGGGAAAGGGAAAATGCTTGCTTAGCTACTCGCACTGTACTACTGTAGCTAAGGTCTGGCTGACGCAGGGCAGGAAAAGCAATGTAGGCTCACCATGTGGCAGTGTTACGCAATTATTTTCAGAATCGGACACTTAAAACAGCACTCACATAAACACATTGGGTACCAGCCTCAAACATATGTATGTTCTTGTGATTAATCGGAAGTTCACACTTCTTTGGAAGCAGGACCTGTTTATATATTGTATGATGTATTGCAGTTATTAAAGGTGACTGTGTATGTGTGAGATGCACTAGGCTAAAATTAGAATGGAGCCTTTTTACCGTGAGCAGTTATGAAGTTGGTTCTCCGGTTATCGGTGCCTTCGTCGTCACTGTCGTTGAAGTCTTCCAGGTTGCCAATGTCACTCTGCTTCAGACTCATCAGGCTGGCCAAACTCTGCATGTCCTCATCTCTGAATAAAGTGAATCATGGCAAAAAGCAGAAGATGACGTCCACCTGGGTACCAACTGAACTACACGCCACTGTGAATTGAAGAAACACATTTTATTTATACCAACCATACCGATAATGGTGCTAATGCTAATGCTATAAAAACACTCACTTCACTCAATTCACTTTCACTTTGCAGCAAGTTTCAGTCTGAAACCTCAATGCAAAAGTGTTTGTCGCCCGCTTAGAAAAACAATCAGCCAATCAGCAGCTGGCTTACGTTTTTTCCAAGACAATGAGCATGCGTCGAATGTTTTGGTTTGATGGTCTATTATTGCGTTCTTGTCAAACACAGAAGGGTAACAAAAGCTCTGCGGCTGTGGCCTCAGTAGTACTCAGGCAGATAAAGCGAAGATGACGGTGGAACACGGTGACTTACATGGCCTTTCCCTCTTTAAGGAAGACACAGGCCAGAGTCAGTTTCAGCGTGGCCTCTACCACCTTGACCGACAAGGGCTTGAGCTTCAGAGTGACCTCATACTGGGCCGGCGTGACGCTGGCATACTTCTTCATGTTCACGTCCGCCGATGCCAGCACCTTCCTGTGGCCTTTGGTCTCCTGATTAGCAGGAGGCAGTGGTTACTGAAGGCTGCACTTCATAAGCCGAGAGCAAGACTTGAAGAAATACAAAAAAGTGAAACAGTGGGAGAGTGGGAGCGGAAACAGTATAAACTCACATTTTCGATGACAAAAGTCCAGTCTTTGTCTTCAAACTCCTCTGCAGTAGGTTCCTGTTAAAGATAAAGTCAGCTATCGCAAGCTAATTGTAAAGTAATACACGTTGTCAAATTCACCAACTATCTCCTCGCATTTCGCTATCTTACCGTTCTCTGTGTGTGTTGAATAAATGATGTGATAGACAGGCCTGGCTCCGTAAATAGTAACATAAACAAAGTGGCGAACACCGCTCACATCAACAAAGCCGTAGCACTACGATTCGCTTCACAATGCGTGAGGCGGCTCCGCGGAGGACCACGGAGCGATGCGGTTTTGATTAGAGCTCAAATTTAGCATGAAGCCTTTAAGACAAATAGAATTTCAGGATGTGTGAGCCTTGCGATTGGCCACTCACATTCATACAAGTCAGGACAAGGATGGTACCTTAAAGAGTGTGACGGTGATGTCCAGGGTCTCAGGAACCTGCCACAACACTAGGCCCCTGTAGGGGTCTTTGATCCCCGGCTGCCAGCCATGCAGCTGTTTAAGCAGAGAGTTTAAAGTGGGAAATGGGATTCAATATGGAAACATAACCTCTGCAAATCCACATAATTTATTTGTTTATTACTTTCGACTTAAAACTGTAATGTACCTTTGTACTGTGATGTCTGTTCCTCCTGATCCAAACCACCCTCAATCTGTCTGGTTGCCTGCAAGCAGAGCAGAGCAGAGCACAGAGAACATGTAGATTCATATCAGTCTATAAAAACACCTTCAAACCTGAACAGTGGAATGTAGGTGTGTACACACCAACAATGAACCATATTGTACAATAATTCCAATAGTATATGTGTTATTTTGTGTTGAAAACAGGTATAAAGTGCTGCCCATATTGCCCCAGATATTTGAACTCAATCCAAACAAAAAACATCTCTTCCTTCAATACCATAAGGCGCTTCTTCAGACGCTGTGCCCCGATGCATTGGAAGTGCATTGCGACGGCCAGGACGTTGTTGTGTGCACCGCTTTGTTTGTGTTTCTGTTTACAGAGCCAGGGTTATGTAGCTTCAGTTTAATTTCTGTTTACAGAGCCAGGGCTATGTAGCTTCAGTTTAATTTCTGTTTACAGAGCCAGGGCTATGTAGCTTCAGTTTAATTTCGCAGTGAGAGTCAGTTTGGAAAGCCTCGGAATCATTTTGCAACTGAACTTTCCAATCAGCGTCGTGTTTATAGCTATAAGGGCGTGGTTTAGATGTGCGACCATGGTGCCGACAGCGAAAACGACCAGATGGTTCATCCAATCAACTGCCAAGTACAAACAGTTTCAATGTACGGCTCCCCAGATGGACTGGTGACAACAATTCCTCTGGCATGTCAGGTTAAGGGCTAGGTAGAAACCCCAGATAGTTTTTACCATGCACACAGAATAGATAGCAGTAGACTATGAGCAGATTTGCTGAATTTGACATAAAGTGTATTAGCTTACAACCGCTGACTATAACTTTAAGGACATAACAATATTAAAGATCAACTCCCTGATTATGTTACAGAACCCCAGATTTATGTCCCAAAAACGCCGTAGCACATGGTGGAGGGGTAGAGAACAGTGTGAGATGTGTAGCTCGTGCTCGCAAGCACGTGATCGCCAAGCTTTCAAATCCAAACAACGTTTCTGTTACGCTTTGTCCTCAAGGAGAATCCCAGACACAAAGGAGTCTGTATATGATACACAGGCATATAGGATAAAGTCTGAGATGAATCACTGCCAGCCTAGCAGCAGGAAACAAGGCATTCAAACTGAAAACAAAACTTAAACACAAAACATCCGCTCGTTTACTGTGAGATACTAGTGGTTTAGGGAACCCCCTGCCCCCACCACACACACACACACACACGCACACACAAGGGGTCGTAGACCATTCGTTATTATTGTTATTGAAATATCTATAGATTTCTATGCATTATGTTATGCCAGTATAGGAAGGGCCGTGGCTCAAAATAAAACAACAGTGTAAAGTGACTAAAGGCCCCTAAATGTAGAAAATGTAAATGTTGTGACTTGGGTGTGGAGGAAGGCCATGGGTGATTTACTGCCCACAGGAAGGACCAATGAAATGTGTAGCCCTGGCAAGCTTCCCCTTCACGCAGGTCTAGGCGTGTATGCCGTCAAATCACAGGCAGATCTTTCTTATCATGCCACATTGTTCTACCAGTGTGTGTGCTTAGGTACAAACACTTGAAAAAGTCATACTTTTAACGTAGATCAAGAAGTTCGATATGCAGTTTTAAACTGAGGTTCCACAACATACAGGAAAGTGAGTGAGTACTAAATGTGACAATCCATCGTCTCAGAGAGAGAAAGAGAGGGGGGGATGGAGAGAGAGAGAGAGAGAGAGAGAGAGAGAGGGGTGGGGGTGGAGAGAGATGGAGAGAGATAGAGAGATAGGGTGGGGGGTGGGGATTGTGATAGACGGCGTTAGATA